>JAXIVJ010014337.1:0-34701 GCA_036785665.1 Chirona hameri | reverse complement strand
CCTTGGCACATGATGGCGTGAATCTGGTGTTACCACTGCTGGGGCTTCTTTAAGCAGGGCACTTTCGCTTTTTTCAGCAATTGATCTTGCGCCATTTATCCTACCATCCTGGTGTGTTACTAAATTAACAGTGTGCTTAGCTGTAGTATTTAGGGAGCTCACCTATCCTATTTTGTAACACGAGCTGGTTTGAAATATGCGGCTGGTTTTGTTGCCAGGGGTTAAAATGCGCGCGCGTCTAAACCACAAAATATCAAAATCGACACGAGGTGTATGCTTTAGGCCCCCTCCACGCAGTCGTTGTCAGTTTATATCGTGTTTGTGACATATCAATGCGACTGACAAATGTGAAGAAATGCAATGGTGGCTGTTTCTTTCACATGGGGTAAACGAATGTCCCAACTTTGACCCATGTACCTTCACGTTTGAAAAATCGAATAAGCTCAGCTGTGATTTCCCCTAATTGTAATCATATGTATCGTTAAAATGGGATATATGGACCCAGAACAGTCTCATCACGATGGAATTTAACCTGTGACACAGGCATGACATGTTACCACCGAGGACAGCCATTTGTCCGAGCGCTGCGCGTGCAAGCACCTTCAGTCTGCACCGCTATTGACGTTGAAAGTGATCTGAGAACACTGCAGTTCTAAATCTTTCTGAACATCTTCACCATATGCGATGCCATTCAATATGCGAGCAAATGTGGCGTTAGCACACATATAACTGGTACACTGAAATGTGCTATTATTCGAGTTACATGTTGAGCGTGCGCACGTGCACACCCCCATTTCATATCTCAGAAACCTCCTATCCGAGTGTGATTAAATATTGTATGTCGACTAAGGCGTGGCTCAGACGCGCTTTGCACTCATCCATGCCGCCATCTCTCAGCACGTGTGCACGTGCACATCCCTCTTGTATATTGCAGAAGCCTCTAATCCCATTGTGATGAAATGGTGTATGTCAATTAAGGGGTGGCGGCTCGTAAGTGATTTGCATTCATCCGTGTTGGAATCTCTCAGCACGTGCGCACGTGCACACTCCTGGATTCTGTCTCCGAAACTATTTATGATGCAAAATTTTGCGCGTGCGCCGTCTTTGCCATAATCGGTTTTACTGTTCTCTCTCATTGTCTCCATCATGTGGACCGAACCAAACAGTTATCAAACACGAGTGCCCGAGCTCACATTCAATGTTGCATTGTAAAAACAAACAACAAAGACATACGTTATTATCTCTCTTTTTAATTGAGTGTTGTGCCTATTACGAACTTGCATAGGGTTGCGTGGACTCAAGACACTACAAGCACTGAAGATAGTACAACAGACAAAACACTATGACTCTACAACAGACAAGACACTATGACACTACAAACACTCGACACAACAACAGACACTACTTCAGACACTGTAAGACACTATGACACCACAAAAACTCAACTTGACAGCGTTACTAGTTGGCAGGGGCGGAACTTTATATCTCTTTGGGAGGGTCCGAGCCCCCCCCCCCCCCCCCCATGCTGAGCTGAGCCTCCCCAAATGGTGCTATCCTCCCCAATGTTTTCCCCAAATTTGTGCCCCTCAAAAATTTCAAGGACTACTCGTACAAATTGCTCTGTTTATAATTTTGCGTATTTCCTCATATGTGATTCCATCTTAGGAGTATTCCACCTTAGAAGTATACGAGCATTATGATGCCATCTGCGACTGCTTTTTCGATTGTGATATAATGGATAAGTGGTAGCATGTATTGTCTTCTGCTAACATACCTGTAGATACAAAGTTCAGGCGTTCATATTAGCGAATAGCGGAGTGGGAGCGTGACGAATTAGCGACCGGAGTGCTCTATTTAAATGGTGTTCAATTTAGTGCTTGCCTGGAATAAGTCTGAGAGTTAATGCAGCCTTTTTGGCTCGCTGGTATTGCAATATTCTAAACATCCAACATCCGTGCTAAAATAATAGTTTGATACGGAGGAACATCGAAGGGATCAAGCCATCAAAGGGCATCGGGTCGTCGTGGCCAGGGGGGCCCAGGTGTCCATGGCTCTTCCAGCAGGATAACCGAGGTCGGCCTGAGGGGGTCCTTGGTTGACCTGACGAGCTCAGGCTGACCCTCGGTCAGACTGAGCGAGCCTCGGTGGACCTGGAGGGGAGCTCGGTCCACCTGAGGGGGCACTCCGTCGACTTGAGGGAGTCCTTCGTTCGCCTGAGGGGTTCCAGTCGGCCTAATGAGCCATTGTTTGGCCTGAGGATTCTCTGCCGGCCTGAGCGGGCCTCAGTCGGCTTGATCAGCCTGAGGGGCCCTCGGTCGACTAGGGGGGGGGGCTCGGTCGGCTTGAGGGAACCTCGGCAGGTTTGAGGGGCTATTGGTCGACCTGAGGGTCCAGTTGGCCTGACGAGCTCTTATTCGGCCTGAGGGGTCTCTGTCGGCCTGGAGGGGTAATGTCGGCCTGGAGGGTCGACCTGGATGGGAGCTCGGTCGGCGCTACGGCGCTTGCACGCGCAGCGCTCGGACAAATGGCTGTCCTCGGTGGTAACATGTCATGCCTGTGGCACAGGTTAAATTCCATCGTGATGAGACTGTTCTGGGCCCATATCCCATTTAAACGATACATATGATTACAATTAGGGGAATCACAGCTGAGCTTATTCGATTTTTCAAACGTGAAGGTACATGGGTCAAAGTTGGGACATTCGTTTGCCCCATGTGAAAGAAACAGCCACCATTTCATTTCTTCACATTTGTCAGTCGCATTGATATGTCACAAACACGATATAAACTGACAACGACTGCGTGGAGGGGGCCTAAAGCATACACCTCGTGTCGATTTTGATATTTTGTGATTTAGGCGCGCGCGCATTTTACCCCCCCCCCCCCCCCTGGCAACAAAACCAGCCGCATATTTCAAACCAGCTCGGGGTACAAGATAGGATAATAGGTGAGCTCTCTAAATACTATAGCTAAGCACACTCTGTTAATTTAGAAGCACACCACTACCAGGATAAACGGCGCAAGGTCAATTGCTGAAAAAAGCGAAAGTGCCCTGCTAAAAAAATCTCCAGCAGCGGTAACACCAGGTTTCAGTTCACGCCATCATGTGCCAAGGTCAAGTCATTTGTTAGAACTAAGGTCCAACACTCCAAAATGTTCTACCTTACATAGAACAAGAACAGCAGGGCATAATACACGTTATTAGCATGCTCCAAAAAAAAATAGAGGTACCTCTCGCTTTCTGGGGCCGGCACGTGCCTCATTGGAAAAATCCAGCTTGCCTCCACATAAAAAATCACTTCATACAATTGCCTAACTGTTGTGAAACTTTCCAAACTTTATCAAAAAGCGCACGAAATTTTCGCTACGCCGCTCTTATAAAGGTCATTCTATGATATAAACTATTTGCGATGAAACGCTCGCGAAAAGTCAAGCCTTCTAAAGAGGTCTTGCAAGTAAGATGTTGCTTCTTCTTTCCGTAATACTGGGAGTCATCCGAACGAATGCAGTTAGGTACCCCAGAGTCCAGTGTACGAGTATGTAACACTTTTGTGTTCAATGATTGCACCTCACGTGCTGACAGGTGATACTACTCTCTGTTACCGGAAGCCGCCGAACAACTGTCAGCCTCTGCGGTTAGCCGTTAGTTTGCAATACCGTGGCCCGCTGTGACACCCGTCCTGATCGTGTGCAGGTGGCTCCAACCGCACCAGGCTGATGAGTCGGCTGAAGATCTCGTCAGACGAACTCTTCAGAGGCCCCTCTCAGACGGTCTCCTCAGTCGTCATCGGTCGTCAGTAGACGCCGTCTCTGGTCGTCATCAGCTTCATCCCGTCACCAGCCGCCATTCGAGGCCATCGAGGCGGGTGGCAGCGTCACTTCTGACTTCTGACGGCAGAAGCAGCGTCATTTCTGATTTCTGACGGCAGGAGCAGCGTCACTTCTGACTTCTGACGGCGGAGACCGCGACATGTGATAGCCTGATGACCTGTTGGCGGCCCCGGCGGCTCAGTGCAGCTCCTACTGTGGCGCACCTGATGCACCCCTAACGCCGCCGTCTGGGTCGCCGTCTGGGTCGCCGTCGCACCTAACGCCGTCTGGGCCGCTGAGACTAACAACAGAGCTGATAGTGGAACGGGGACTGATGGGTGGGGGTCGGGTGAAGCACAGCCGCGTGTCTGTGGTGGTGGTGGTGTGGGGGGGGGGGCTGGACAGGGTTACCATGGCTACCATGGTGTTGGTTACCATGGCTACCATGGTGTTGGTGTGCACTAGCTGACACAGTGTGTTGGGGCGTGGGTTGGAGTGGTGTAAACGATTCGCTCAATTCTCTCTTCTTCCCTCTTTCAATAAGGCTTTCTACAGGGGTACTATGGCAGTTGTTGGGCTCAAATACAAAAAAGCGAGAATCATGCGGTTATGGCAATGAGGTTACCAGGTAAGAATGTAAGCACATTCCGCATTCTCCGTTGTTCGGCCACAATCATGCCAATGGGCCTAGCCCCAAACCCGACGGGCATATCCAAAGCAGAATAGATACACACCTGTATACAACAAAAAAACCGTATATGTCTTCTCCTGCCGACACGGATTGAATTAAATTATCATCACATTACATCATTAGGTTACCGTTGCTAGAGTAATGCAATAACCGTCCCTATAGCTAAGCCTGATGGATCTGGACTGAATGCAGGCCGTATTTAGCTCTCACCCTGCCACTACCCCACGTCAGAACCAGCGCAGACGCCGAGTTTCTGGAAAGTTCCGTCCCAGCACGGACACACCGCTGTCAAAGTTTGGCACTTCCGACGTCTTCGGCCGCGAGGAAAGTAAGAACTACGGCGAGACGGTTTCGTTCGAATGAACACCGCAGTTTTCAGTCACTTTCTTCACCAGCGGAAGCTTTTAAGACGACGGACTAAAACTTAATTAACGATTATTATAGCAAAAAATAGTAGTTATATGACATTCAAAATACTTTTTTTTTTTTAATCCGGCTGAGGGAGTGATTTCCCAGATCATCGGCTACAGCAGGCTGCATCTGAGGCCATTTCAGCATCCGGCCGTGCACGTTTGGTCATCACCTTATCTTCCTGGAAAATGGCGTCGCCCGTGACACACACCTGGCGGCATCCAGGGGGGGGGGGGCGCCCAGCGGCCACGGCGGAGGCGACTGGGCTCCACAGGTCACTGGGCCGGGACATGGGGTGAATGGAAGCCCGCCAGATGGGGGGCGGGGTGGGGCGCGGGAAATGACTGCCAAAAGATACGGTTATGAAGGTAACGTCTGGGTGAATGCAGAGTTAGCTGCCATGTTTGATCATTCTGCTGCATTTCGGCTAGTGCACTACATTTCCTGGATATTATTTTGATTTCGTATTTTGTGTTATTGTAGTCAATTCCAAGCACGCAACTAGAACATATATATATATATGTATTTTAAAGGTCTACAACGACAGACAAAGAAAACGACAAGACACAGTTGAAATCAGAAACTGGTCGGACCGTTTTTGGACTTTAGGGTACGTAGAACATTCGCCACTGAATGATCGGCGAAGATGGCAAACTTTGTGTATCATGATCTGCAATTACACCATCGGGGGTCGTATAGTCCACGTAGTGAGCAGTCCTGCTAAGCATACAGTTCTGATCGCGGAAATCGCGGCCATCATTCAGCTATTCGGACTACCAACCTTTGGTTAAAAAAAATATATATAAAAAATACGCTCATGGAACATGAACAATTTTTAGTCAACACAGCTTGATTGTCTATAACAACAATATTAGGTACCGTTTAACAGAGAAGAAACAAAATAATTCGGCTGTTGTGCTATGAGGATTAAGGTGTGATGTGAAAATTGTCACTACCATTCAGGTGTTCAGCAGTGAGCGTTTTCAATGACAGACCAGAACTTGGCAAAAGCATCTGCGAGCATCGATATGTGTGTGCCAGTACGTCGGCCATTTTCAGATGTCCGTGAAGTTAGCGTCATCGTCATCACACAACTCCGGCGTCAACTTGTTATTTTCCCCAAACTTCGTGTATAGGTCAATCAGACCATGCTGATTCCAAAAATCAAGTTCATTTTGCGATAGGGATTGACCTAGGTCAAATTTGAGGTAAAACAAAGAAGAACGCGCTGCAGCCTAAAGTTACCGTCCGATTTGCTTTAAAATGGTCTCAAACGATTTCTAGGGTCAAAATCTAGTGTGAGCAAGACTTTCAGGTCCTGAACTTTAAGGTCAAATTTCAGGACGTGAAAGTCTCGCTCACGCTAGATTTTGACCCAAAGAATCGTTTGAGATCATTTTAAAGCAAATCGGACGGTAACTTTAGGCTCCAGCGCGTTCCCCTTCGTTTGACCTCAAATTTGACCTAGAATGTCAATCTCTATCGCACAATGTACTTGATTTTGACATCAAGATGGTCTGATTGACCTATACACGAAGTTTGGGGAAAATACAAAGTTGGCGCAGGAGTTGTGTGATGACGAGGACGCTAACTTCACGGACATCATTTTCAGGCCGGGTCAGAATATATGGCGCCGAGTCAGAATTCTGTCCCTCTGGATGTCGCGACTCTGGATGTCGCGACTATGTCCCTGAGCCGGCGACCGGGGTTTGAACCAGCGTGTCAAACCCGAATCACTTGCACTTCACACGGGTCATCAGCTCAAGCGGCCGCTGCTCGTGCTCATCCCCATTCGATAAACTGTTCAGTGTGTCGTGCGTCACGCCCGGAGGTAACCCGAGTGGCCGCCATGTTGGAGTGATGTCCGTGGGCGCCGCCATGTTGGAGTGATGTCCGTGGGCGCCACCATGTTGAAGTGATGTCCGTGGGCGCCACCATGTTGGAGTGATGTCCGTGGGCGCCGCCATGTTGGAGTGATGTCCGTGGGCGCCGCCATGTTGGAGTGGTGTCCTTGGGCGCCACCATGTTGTAGTGATGTCCGTGGGCGCCGCCATGTTGGAGTGGTGTCCGCGGGGGCCGCCATGTTGGTGAGGTATCCGTGGGGGCCGCCATATTGGAGTCGCCGTGTCATAGCGCTGCCTGTGTGTGCATTGTTGCCAGTTTGAGCCCTGTATTCTGACCAGGAGGAATGCGTTGATGTGAGCCGCTTCGCTGAAGCCGCCTGGTGCGGGCGAGCGGACAGAGAGACCGGTCACGTGACCAATCCAGTTTTCTCTACCTGTAGTTGTTGTTTAGACGAATATGATCATGCACTAGAAATGTTCTCGCTTACGTATGAAAATCAGTGTTATGTGATTCTAGTGTTATTACGGCCGCGTATAAATCCGGTTTTATTGATGTGTGCGAGTTTGGTGGAAGACTGGTGTTGTTTCGCTGCTCGTTAGCAATGGTATACCTACAGCTACAATGGTGAACGACATAGTATGATGCTTGAGTGTTGAATGCGAGTCTCTAAATCCTATCTCTCAAAGCAGTTGTACCACCTCGGCATTGATGTGCTGAGTGACCAAGCCAGACCAAGCCATATAACTGCAGGACGAGACACTGACACAACTCACCGAGCTCCCCTAGGTATGATGTGACTTGCTCTGGTCTCTATTGGCACAGTCTTCTGCAGCAATTTGTACCTACTCATGGGCCTAGTTGTTAATTGTTATTTTATATATGTACGTACAGGATGTGATCTAGAAATATGACGTGTCATTCTCCTTACTTAAGTTGATTTCTCGTGAACGATACAATTTTACACGTACCATACTTGATTTAGGTACATCAACATGGACGAAACCTTCACAAAACATCAGACGACTAAAGAAAACTTGATGTAGCATTGCTTACATAATCACCTGATATGCTGTCTTATCGCCATCATCATATAAAATGACACATTTCACGCACAACTATAGCCAAACCAGTCCTTGAAACGTGCACCTCATCACCACCTGCTGCAGTAGTTATGGAGGATCAGGTTCGTCACCACCTGCAGTAGGTATGAAGGATCAGGTTCGTCACCACCTGCAGTAGGTATGGAGGATCAGGTTCGTCACCACCTGCAGTAGGTATGGAGGATCAGGTTCGTCACCACCTGCAGGAGGTATGAAGGATCAGGTTCGTCACCACCTGCAGTAGGTATGGAGGATCAGGTTCGTCACCACCTGCAGTAGCCAGTAGGTATGAAGGATCAGGTTCGTCACCACCTGCAGGAGGTATGAAGGATCAGGTTCGTCACCACCTGCAGTAGGTATGGAGGATCAGGTTCGTCACCACCTGCAGTAGCCAGTAGGTATGGAGGATCAGGTTCGTCACCACCTGCAGTAGGTATGAAGGATCAGGTTCGTCACCACCTGCAGTAGGTATGGAGGATCAGGTTCGTCACCACCTGCAGTAGCCAGTAGGTATGGAGGATCAGGTTCGTCACCACCTGCAGTAGGTATGAAGGATCAGGTTCGTCACCACCTGCAGGAGGTGTGAAGGATCAGGTTCGTCACCACCTGCAGTAGGTATGGAGGATCAGGTTCGTCACCACCTGCAGTAGCCAGTAGGTATGAAGGATCAGGTTCGTCACCACCTGCAGTAGCCAGTAGGTATGGAGGATCAGGTTCGTCACCACCTGCAGGAGGTATGAAGGATCAGGTTCGTCACCACCTGCAGTAGGTATGGAGGATCAGGTTCGTCACCACCTGCAGTAGCCAGTAGGTATGAAGGATCAGGTTCGTCACCACCTGCAGTAGCCAGTAGGTATGGAGGATCAGGTTCGTCACCACCTGCAGGAGGTATGAAGGATCAGGTTCGTCACCACCTGCAGTAGGTGTGGAGGATCAGGTTCGTCACCACCTGCAGTAGCCAGTAGGTATGAAGGATCAGGTTCGTCACCACCTGCAGGAGGTATGAAGGATCAGGTTCGTCACCACCTGCAGTAGGTATGGAGGATCAGGTTCGTCACCACCTGCAGTAGCCAGTAGGTATGAAGGATCAGGTTCGTCACCACCTGCAGGAGGTATGGAGGATCAGGTTCGTCACCACCTGAAGTAGGTATGAAGGATCAGGTTCGTCACCACCTGCAGTAGGTATGGAGGATCAGGTTCGTCACCACTTGCAGTAGGTATGAAGGATCAGGTTCGTCACCACCTGCAGTAGGTATGAAGGATCAGGTTCGTCACCACCTGCAGTAGCCAGTAGGTATGAAGGATCAGGTTCGTCACCACCTGCAGGAGGTATGGAGGATCAGGTTTGTCACCACCTGCAGTAGGTATGGAGGATCAGGTTCGTCACCACCTGCAGTAGCCAGTAGGTATGAAGGATCAGGTTCGTCACCACCTGCAGGAGGTATGAAGGATCAGGTTCGTCACCACCTGCAGTAGGTATGGAGGATCAGGTTCGTCACCACCTGCAGTAGCCAGTAGGTATGAAGGATCAGGTTCGTCACCACCTGCAGTAGGTATGGAGGATCAGGTTCGTCACCACCTGCAGTAGCCAGTAGGTATGAAGGATCAGGTTCGTCACCACCTGCAGAGGTATGGAGGATCAGGTTCGTCACCACCTGCAGTAGGTATGAAGGATCAGGTTCGTCACCACCTGCAGTAGGTATGGAGGATCAGGCTCGTCACCACCTGCAGTAGGTATGGAGGATCAGGTTCGTCACCACCTGCAGTAGCCAGTAGGTATGAAGGATCAGGTTCGTCACCACCTGCAGTAGCCAGTAGGTATGAAGGATCAGGTTCGTCACCACCTGCAGGAGGTATGAAGGATCAGGTTCGTCACCACCTGCAGTAGGTATGGAGGATCAGGTTCGTCACCACCTGCAGTAGCCAGTAGGTATGAAGGATCAGGTTCGTCACCACCTGCAGTAGGTATGAAGGATCAGGTTCGTCACCACCTGCAGTAGGTATGGAGGATCAGATTTGTCACCACCTGCAGTAGGTATGGAGGATCAGGTTCGTCACCACCTGCAGTAGGTATGAAGGATCAGGTGTGAAAAAGAGAGAAAACTTGCTGAACGTTTACGAACATTTTCAATTATACCTGTAAAAAAACACGCACATGCGCACAAAAGTGTCCACATGTTGTTTACGAAACGCTGCCAAGGGACGCAAGCTTTCAAAAATTTGGACATTAATTAGATCATTTGCAAATAAAAGACCACCGTCATACAAAATCCCAACACTTACACATCCACAACAAATCTTACACGATCCCCCTAGAGATGGCAACACAATTTGCTCAACACTACGCTAACATCATCAGCACAATAATGTACACTAACTTTCACTAACCAACTTAACGATTAATTTCGATCTTTGCTTTGACTCTAACAACATATAAATCCATAACTCTGTCTTCACCAACTCAGAACTAACATACGCTATTAGTAAATGTGGTACAACTTCTGCAGGGCCTGATCAAATTGACTACTCCTTCTTTAAAAACTTGACAGAGACTGGTCTCACCAACTTACTAACAGCCTTCAATACCATGTGGTATGATGGCACTTTCCCTGAATCTTGGCATAATAGTACGCTAATCCCTAAACTAAAACCTCGCAAACCTAAATCTTCTCCCGCTAGCTATCGCCCTATTCCTCTAACTAGTTGCGCATGTAAACTATTCGAACGCATGGTTAATGGACGTATCAGGACATACATCGAATCAAATAATTTACTTTCCCCTTACCGAAGTGGTTTTCGACCTGGTCGATCCACTGCGGACAATTTAGTTGGTTTTGTTGACTGTCCAGCGCCGCTTTCGAGGAAGAGAGGTCACAGTCGCCCTCTTTCTTGACTTGAGAGCTGCGTTTGACAGTCAATAAGACCGCACTTTTAGTAAAGGTCAATAAGGCCGGAATCCGAGGTAGACTCGCCAAATTTATAATAAACTTTTTAGACAATATGACTTTGAATGTAAGGTGCGGCAACACATATTCTCCAAATCAGAATCAGGACCACGGTGTCCCACAGGGATCGATCCTCTCCCCAACCCTATTTTTAATCATGATTAATTACATTTTCAGTAATATTAACAAGATCGACAAAGGTCTCAAATTTGCAATGTACGCTGATCACTGATGACCTGGCGGTGTGGTTCTCGCACTCCAGTGTCGATCAAGCCAGCACAATTTTACAACTAGTTCTCATTGATATAAAGGTATGGTGCGACCAATGGGGTCTGGAAATTTCTCCAAGTAAATCGGCATCCCTATTTTTTTCGAAAAAAAACCTGCATATGTGGAACCCTACATTCCATTAAAATATAACAATCAAATTATCCCTTTCGTCAAATCATTCAAATATCTGGGAATAACGCTAGACTTTCGTCCATCCCACATTTCAAATGATTTAGTGCAGAGACGTACGCGACGAATTAACATTATGAAGTCTTTAACTGGTCGAGAGTGGGGCGCAGATCGTTCCACTCTCCTCCAGTTATATACTTCCCTGATACGCCCAATCCTGGACTATAATGCATTCTTATTTGATGATATCTTTTCCATTTTTTTTTTAATGCAAACTGTTCAGAACGCTGCCTTGCGGATCGTGACCGGGGTCTGTCGCACCACCAACACCACAAACTTACACATAGACACAAACATCCCAACACTCTGCCGCCGACGCAAATACATGTTACTCAGATTCTACGCCAGAGCAAGTTCACACCCCACACGCCCAACATTCCAGATCTTAAATCACCCCGCACCCACACGACGACAAACACTACTACAAAAACGACACCCACTTATCAGTCACAGAATCAGACAAACACTCACACTATTCAACATCCCACACATCAACACAATGCCAACACCACCACTCACACCGCACTGGCTCGACACAACACCAGACACACACCGCCTCTTCAAACACAACAAAAACACAGTCACGGCGACAGAGACACACACACTCTTCCACGAACACAAATCACAACACAGCACATACACATACATATACACTGACGGCTCTCGGGACGACGGCCGAACCGGCGGAGCATATAACACGAATACAGCTAATAATAACTTCCGACTACCAGACATAAATAGCGTGTATACAGCAGAACTTTCAGCAATTTTGTTAGCCTTAATATATATTAGAACGGAAAAACTTAAAGAACTAGTAATATGCACATATTCGTCCGCCTCGCTCTTTACCATTTCATCGATTCGTGATTGCAGAAACCCGATAGTCTTTAAAATTCGACAGCCAATCAAATATTTGCATAACAAACATAGCACAATCAAATTCCTCTGGATCCCGGGACACGCAGGTATCCCGGGAAACGAGGAAGCCGACAGACTCGCCAAATTAAGCTTAGCCTCTACCTCCAGAAAACCATCCAAGCTATACCTCCAGAAAACCATCTTCCAAGCCCTGTATCAGACGTTTTAGATTATATAAATCAACAATTTAACTTATTGAGCCAGCGCGAGTGGGACGCTACTCCGCATTTGCACCTTCATCCAATCAAGCCAAAAGTCAAACATTTAATATCTAGTCACCAGAATTGTAGAGAGAAAGAAATAGTATTAGCACGCCTCCGCCTCGGTCATACAAACATTACGTATTATTATATTCTCGATAATCTTCGGCCCCCTTATTGCCAACACTGTCCAGGTTATCCGCGTTATACAATTAAACATTGACTTATTGCTTGCCCTGTGCGCAACGTCAAACGCCAGAAAATAATTGATTACACGCGACACAATCGAATCACAATGAATCTTGACACGCTGTTAGGTGATGATTATCCTGAATTGATTGGTCTCCTCTTTGATTTTCTTTACCAAACACGATTAGCTAATCAAATATAACAGTTTTTTTTTGCCTGGCGCAATGATGGCTTTCTGCGCAGGTTTTTCCCCTTGCGTTAGGCGCAGTTTTTTTTTATTATTTAGGACTTTTCTCCCAGCAAAATACATCCCACAACCAGGTCTCGCCGGAGCCGGGGTGCCGGAGCCAGGGGGACTGGCAACAGTCTCCCGTTGTTGCAATGATGGTACCCCGGCTCCGTCAACACTAGCACTTTTCACAAGTGTATGTTCAAGTGTATGTGTGTCTGTGTGTGTATGGAATAAAATGTGTATGTATGTGTGTCTCGTGTTTTACTTAATTTTGACTTTGAACGAAATACTTAACGTAAGATAATGTTTACTTTGAACTAATCACGTAGCGTAAAATAGATACCCTATTCCCTAGCTTGCTCCGGGTTCACATAAACCGGTTAACCCGCGAATTACTGGGGTATATTTCATAACGCGACCTACTGGGCGAAATCCGCCCACCCCTCCGGTTTTTCGAAGATAGCGCAAAAACGGCGGCGCGCAGCGCCGCCGTTTTTTGTATACCTGTTTAGAAATGAACTTCCCGCATTATGTAAATTTTTTGGCCTCAGGTCATCTCAGGTCAGGTCACCAGACCAAGTCACGTGATGACCTCAACTCCAAAACGTTTGCAGTAGTACCACAGCCACAGTTTTACACCGATCAGTTTCAATCTTGCAGGACTTCATAAGGTCATAGATACCAACAATTTGTTTATCTCTGATTTTTAATATCGGTGACCTAAGGTCAGGTCAATTTTGTGACCGCCAACACGGTCTTATCAATAACTATCGACATAATGAAGATAGAGAAGAGAAAACGGTACTAATATGTTTGTCTCGTCGAGACACGTCTCCCAATATGCAACATGACCAAATTGGGTCACCACTTGACCTTTACCTGGGGTCAAATGTCTCAGTTGACCAAACCCGGTCACCATGAATATGATTCGAAGCGCCTTGACAAGACACACACGATGGCGTAAACATTATTGCTTTATCTTTATTAGGTAAAAGGTTATTTTGGGAAAACTGTTTTGAAAACAAAATCACCTTTTTGACATTCGATGACCTCTGGAGCCTAAACTATTGACCTGAGCTCAAATCTGAGGACACCCATGTCGATTGCATTTTTCAATGACTTTCGATTGCTTTTTTCCGTTTGCTGCTAGCTATCATAGTTCCCGAGATATTTGGGGGTGTTCGAACCGAAGTCTTGAAAACTTGAAAATCTGACCCTTGATGACCTCTGGTGACCTCAATATTGACCTGAAAAAAAAATTAATGAAATACTTTCGAAAGAGCTTGTCTCGAGCTATCTAACGTTGTTTCTCGCTTGTCGCTACGTTGCGTGGTTTTCGAGATCATAGGGGGGGGGGGGGGCGAAATCCGCCCCCCCTCCAGGGCGTGTAATTATCAGAGGCCCTCCAGGGCGCGTGTTAAGTTTGACTTCGAACGAAATACTTAACGTAAGATAGACATTAGACTTATTTTGAACAATTCACTTAACGTAAAATAGATACCCTATTCCCTAGCTTGCTCCGGGTTCACATAAACCGGTTAACCCGCGAATTACTGGGGTATATTTCATAACGCGACTTACTGGGGGGGGGGGGGGGGGGGCTATTTTTTGCCTCCCTCGGATCTCTGGAACTACTGGACTGAATGTAAACATTCAAACAACATTCGATAGCCCTGGACATTTATCGAGGGAAACTTAATACTGTTGACCTCGGGGTCACCGATAACGTCACAGGTCAGGTCAAGTACAAAATGTTTGACCGTGTCAAAAGGTCTCGATGGATGGAATTGTCGCACAAAATTGTGATATTAAACGCATAAGCTGTCGATAAATCGGTATGATTCGTGTGTCTGACACTTCTAAGTACCTTTCTAAGCTGTTTATGACCTTGGGTCAGGTGAAGGTCATCCGAGGTCACGAAGTCCAACTGCAGATTACGGTCATTAGGCGTTGTAACACATATTTATGGGTTTGTTTTTCGTCTAGAACGCGTAAAATGACCTTAGAACATTGTTTGTTCCATATAAATAGAAGTAAAAAGCAAAAATGGAAATGCGTTTTTTATGCATAGTAATGCTGTGAGAGGTGGTCGATTCTTGTCATTTAAAGGGAAATAATGACCTTTTGATTTGGTTAGCAACAATTTCTTAGGCTACCGTTATGGTTTTAAAATTATTTTATTTAAATTTAAGAATTAAATAAAATGATTCCCAAATTCAAAGTTGTAAGTTTGGAAAAAATACCAAACAAGTACCTTGTGTACTTCATGAAGGTCATTGACAAATTCGTCCTTCCCTACCATTGTTTACATCGAGTGCGGCATTTTTGGAGGCTCTGTGACGTTTCCGATCAAACTGAGCGCTGCTCGGACACACGCTAGTAGCGCTAGTAGCGCTTTCGTTCGCCATGGCAACCAGGCGTCAGCCAATCAAAAGCCAGAAAGGGAATACATTCTGGCTTTTCATTGGCTCACGCCTGGTTGCCATGGAGAACGAAAGCGCTACTAGCGTGCGTTCGAGCAGCGCTCTGATCCGTGAAGCAATCCGTGAAGCATCCGTGATGCATGACTGACTATCAGTATAAGTCATGAATAACAACAACATGCAAACTATACCAACTCGAAGAAAATAAGGGCGGCATTAATTGAACCCCAGGCAAGCTAGTATTCGCAAAGCACTCGGCACTGCGCCACAATAGCAAAAGGTGAGGGAAATGCATATTGGATACAATATTATTACGTCACAAGTTTCTGAAGTGCCAACTACTATGAAATACAGTGATAAAATACCTTTAATAATGATTAACAAGAAAATTCAAACTTAAAAACAATAATTTGAATATGTCTTTAATTAGCTTTCAACTCAAAATCAGACATATTTTGCAATGCTACACAAGAATGGCACCAGTGACGTCATTAACAAAGCCTGTTACGGGACTTGGGAATACTAATCAGGAACAATCGCCACAATGGTTAAGTGCGCCGAGAAGCATGACAATGACTTTGTAAACAAATCGCCGACGCTAAATAGGTCGCCGTCGATGTGCATCGATGAGCTTCCGATTTAATTGCCAGTTTTGTGTTATTGTTTGTTAGTTTTTTGGGGAAAAATGATTATTTTTCATGATAATATAAAGCATAGTGTTATATACAGCCACAGACAAATTATACAATACTCCTAATGTTGAAAACAAATGAATCCATTTTCAAAAATTGAGGGTCGCAACCACTAACTATGCCGCCGTTGATGTGCATCGATGAGCTTCCGATTTTATTGCCACTTTTTCCAATCGCTGTTAGTTTTAGAGGATCGCCGGGCATATAATCACAACAAGCAGAACGCACAATATATTTTCCTCTCCATTGCGTTAAAAAACAATACGGGAAAAGCCCGCAGTTTGATGAGGACCAAAAGTACTTGCAAGTACCGGTCGTTAAAAGTGTGGAACGCTTATCAACTTTAACTTCAAATATCTTTCGGTAGGGAAGTTTTCGTGCAAAGTGTGATGAATTTACAATATATTTTGGTCTCGTCTGGCGATTTCAAGTGCTAACTCCATTTTTGTGGAAAAAGGTCATTATTTCCCTTTAAAGGTCATAACTTAGTCATTGTTGAAGATATCGACTTCAAATTTGGTACACATATTCACCGCACACGTCTTGATCACCTACATTCCGTTTTTTGGATAATTCTTATTTTTTCTTGATTTTATTTTGTAAAAACAAAACAAAATGTATTTGGATTTCTCAAAATTTTGAATTAAAAACTCAGAAATCCGAGATGACAGTTTCATAGCCCGGTCTATTGTGAGTAATTTGATCTAAGCTAATTGAGTTTATATCAAACATCGTACCTTTGACAGCGTTTTCCGCAAACCATTATTTTCCAACAAAAACCGAAGAACATGACGTCACTCTGACGTCATTGTTGGTTGACCTATCATAACCTCATACTTTTCCTTTTGCCAACATGTGTAGAATTGATGTGAGAGAAGTTACTGCAAGTTTGGTGACGATACCGGTGTTCGTTTAGGAGTTATTGCAAAATAACGGGAGGGGGGAAATAGCCCACCCCAGTAAGTCGCGGGTTAACGTAATTCTTTTCCTGGCAGATTGCTAGAAGTGATCCCCCCCCCCCCCGGAATATGGCCGAGGTCAACAATATTATGTTTCCCTCGATAAATTGCCCAGGGCTATCGAATGCCGTTTGAATTTGTATATTCGGTCCAGTAGTTCCGGAGATCCAAGGGGGGGCAAAAAATAGCCCCACCCCCAGTAAGTCGCGTTATGAAATATACCCCAGTAATTCGCGGGTTAACCGGTTTATGTGAACCCGGAGCAAGCTAGGGAATAGGGTATCTATTTTACGTTACGTGATTAGTTCAAAGTAAACATAATGTCTATCTTACGTTAAGTATTTCGTTCAAAGTCAAAATTAAGTAAAACACGAGACACACATACATACACATTTTATTCCATACACACACAGACACACATACACTTGAACATACACTAGTGAAAAGTGCTAGTGTTGACGGAGCCGGGGTACCATCATTGCAACAACGGGAGACTGTTGCCAGTCCCCCTGGCTCCGGCACCCCGGCGAGACCTGGTTGTGGGATGTATTTTGCTGGGAGAAAAGTCCTAAATAATAAAAAAGAACTGCGCCTAACGCAAGGGGAAAAACCTGCGCAGAAAGCCATAATTGCGCCAGGCAAAAAAAAACTGTTATATTTGATTAACTAATCGTGTTTGGTAAAGAAAATCAAAGAGGAGACCAATCAATTCAGGATAATCATCACCTAACAGCGTTTCAAGATTCATTGTGATTCGATTGTGTCGCGTGTAATCAATTATTTTCTGGCGTTTGACGTTGTGCACAAGGCAAGTAATAAGCACATTTTCAATTGTATAACGCGGATAACCTGGGCAATGTTGGCAATTTGGGGGCGGAAGATTGTCGAGAATGTAATAATGCGTATTTTTTTTATGACCGAGGCGGAGGCGGCAGTGGCGCATTTAGAAATCAGCCAAGGGGGGGGGGGGGGGCACATGCTTTTGGAGCACAATTCATGTTTTGAGTCTTGTCTTACCAGGGGCTTCGCCACCGGGGGGGGGGGGGGGGCAAGTTCGCTCGGAACTAGTGATGCAAAAAAAAAAACAATTGCAGGGACCGGCACCACCACCGCCACCGCACACCGCACCGCACGAATTTACTGGGACCGGAGCCGGGTCGGGAAAGTCGGAATATCGGATTGTTTTCTATTTCAGCGTTAAATCTGTTAGATGAAACCGGTTGTAACTTATTCATAATAAATTAGTGTATGATATTGATGTTCCCATTGTAATATTCAAAGAGATATAGGTAGACAATGCTTATTTTGTTCAAGAACCATATAGATAATACGTATAAAACCGCTTGAATTATCAGTAAAAAAACTTTGTCCTGGTTATCTTGAAATTTACACACAAATGGAGTCCGTGCCGAATGGACACATCATATTCTGGAGTGTGACTGACATGGCCCCCATGCCCCCCCCCCCCCTTAAATACGCCACTGGGAGGCGGGCTAATACTATTTCTTTCTCTCTACAATTCTGGTGACTAGATATTAAATGTCTGATTTTTTGCTTGATTGGGTGAAGGTGAAAATGCGGAGTAGCGTCCCACTCGCGCTGGCGCAATAATTTAAATTGTTGACTTATATAATTTAAAACGTCTGATATAGGGCTTGGAAGATGGTTTTCTGGAGGTAATTCTAAGCTTAATTTGGCGAGTCTGTCGGCTTCCTCGTTTCCCGGGATACCTGCGTGTCCCGGGATCCAGAGAACTTGATTGTGCTATGTTTGTTATGTAAATATTTGATCAGCTGTCGAATTTTCAAGACTATCGGGTTTCTGCAATCACGAATCGATGAAATGGCAAAGAGCGAGGCGGACGAATCTGTGCATATTACTAGTTCTTTAGGTTTTTCCTTTCTAATATATATTAAGGCTAACAAAATTGCTGAAAGTTCTGCTGTATACACGCTATTTATGTCTGGTAGTCGGAAGTTATTATTAGCTGTATTCGTGTTATATGCTCCCGCCGGTTCGGCCGTCGTCCCGGGAGCCATCAGTGTATATGTATGTGTATGTGTTGTGTTGTGATTTGTGTTCGTGGAAGAGTGTGTGTGTGTGTCTCTGTCGCCGTGACTGTGTTTTTGTTGTGTGTGAAGAGGCGGTGTGTGTCTGGTGTTGTGTCGAGCCAGTGCGGTGTGAGTGGTGGTGTTGGCATTGTGTTGATGTGTGGGATGTTGAATAGTGTGAGTGTTTGTCTGATTCTGTGACTGATAAGTGGGTGTTGTTTTTGTAGTAGTGTTTGTCGTCGTGTGGGTGCGGGGTGATTTAAGATCTGGAATGTTGGGCGTGTGGGGTGTGAACTTGCTCTGGCGTAGAATCTGAGTAACATGTATTTGCGTCGGCGGCAGAGTGTGGGAATGTTTGTGTCGATGTGTAAGTTTGTGGTGTTGGTGGTGCGACAGGCCCCGGTCACGATCCGCAAGGCAGCGTTCTGAACAGTTTGCAATTTTTTTTAATTTGTTTGGAACATATATAATCAAATAAGAATCCATTATAGTCCAGGATTGGGCGTATCAGGGCAGTATATAACTGGAGGAGAGTGGAACGATCTGCGCCCCACTCTCGAC
Organism: Chirona hameri; assembly: GCA_036785665.1. Lineage (NCBI taxonomy): Eukaryota > Metazoa > Arthropoda > Thecostraca > Balanomorpha > Balanidae > Chirona > Chirona hameri. Next base: position 15,216 of record JAXIVJ010014337.1, on the reverse strand, counting down.
CAGTTAAAGACTTCATAATGTTAATTCGTATTTTTGTATTATTTCTCCTTAGATATTCGACCCGGTACACATTTTCGCGATAACTTCGCCTTCTATATTTTCGTGGTGGGCCCCTTTGAATGAAAATGCAAAATGCAAACTTTCACTTTTCATTTGTAAAAATACATCCGGATTTGTGTTTTGTTTTAAATAAATAAAAAAATCAACCGGACAGGGGCCCACCGGCCGCCTCATAGAGGTTCGCATTTCGTAAGGGGTCACGGGCCCATGTGCCTCCTTGGGTGTGCTTCTGGGCTCTTCGGATGACAATATAGAATGTAAAACTTTGACTTCATTAATTGTAAAAAATCCGGATTTTTATTGTTAAAAATACAACCAAACAGGGGCGTAACGGGGCCCCTCTTAGTGTCTTCCTCCGGCCGACACTAAGAGGGGTCTTGCATTTCGTAATCGGGCACGGGCTAGTGTCCCCCCCCCCCGCCAATTGTGTGCGCTTCTGCACTCCACCATCAGAAAGCCGACCTGCTGGGACTCGGCGAAACGTGGCAGAAGCCGACCACTCCGAGTCGCCTACTTGTGACGCTCGGGTACCGCCTCTACCGCGCCGACCGCAAATTTGTAGAAAGTTCAATTGAGTCGTTTAAAAGATATATTTGTAATTGTATTTCCGTCATCAGAGTCAAGAGCTTGCGGAAAAGGGACTTTCTACTGAAACTTTGCCTTGCAAACTTTGCCTTGCCTTGCAATTACGTTCTTGCATGGCGGACTGGCATCCCGACATTTTGAATGACCGCCAGCGTCACCTATCGAACCAACGCCAGCGCCACCAGCAGGCGGCAATATCAAACCAAACCTGACCGGCGGCATGTTTTGGAGTTGATAACACAATATAAAAATACGGCCGTTTATTTGTTTAACTTGCATATGTCTGTGCATCCATCCGTGTGTCGTCTATAAAAAGGTTTAGTATCTCGACTCTGGTGGTACCTGTGCCTGCGACAATTTGACCTGCGGGTCGACTAGCATGGTCCCATCATCAGACTTGCTAATGATTATTTGTGAATCGAGTCTTTTTGAATGAATCATTCCTATTTCAAATGAATCGCTCAGAGTCGATTCACCTCATGCACAAACCTGTCGTGAGTCACTGATTTAATCATTCATACAGATAAAATAGGCTGATTGAGTCATTTATTGCTCAAAGAATCATTCTGTTTTGATCGGACAGCATAAATTGTCCAACAAAATCTGCCAGCATGCATGTGTGCCGTGCATGGTGTACACTCACTAGACACACCAGGCACACCAGGGCCAATTATATGAGCTCTGTGTTCTGAACTGTGATCCATCTCTGCGCGAATAAAGTGGGGCTTTGTGTCCAGTGGACACAAAGCCACTGTTCAATCAGCCCTAACTAGGTACCTTGGTACTGGTAGGGTAGGTAAGTACTTAGGCAAGGCAAGATACCTACCTCATACTTTGGTTCATAAACCACACACTACACACATCTTTTTCACACGACAAATCTATAACAGGTACCTACCTTTCCCTGATGATTCTTACTCATCTTACTTAGGTGTTTCAGCCTTTCAGCACATGCCTAAGATTCATATCATAATGCCTATTGCCTACATGCCCGACTAATAAGGACTAAGGCTACTTGTCAGTTTCATTTATTGCATAATTCATTTAGTTTTATATTAAATAAGATGCATTGACCGAGCGATGCGCATACGCATGGTGAGGCATTGTGAATGAATAATTAATGAGCCACTCATATTAGCCGTGAGTCACTGTGAATCGACTCACCATGGTGCTAATCTTGAGTTAATGAATCATAATAGAATCATTCATTGTGGCCTGTGAATCACTGTGAAGCGTGCACACACACACACACACACACACACACACACACACACGCGCGCGCGCACACGCGCGCACGCGCACACACGTGCCCACGCGCACCCGCGCACGCACGCACGCACGCACGCACGCACGCACGCACGCACGCACGCACGCACGCACGCGCACGCGCACACGCACACGCACGCGCACGCGCACGCGCACGCACACGCACACGCACACGCACACGCACACGTTCACGCACACGCACACGCACACGCACACGCACACGCACACGCACACGCACACGCACACACACACACACACACACACACACACACACACACACACACACACACACACACACACACACACACACACACACACCGCACCCACGCACCCCACGCACCCCACGCACCCCACGCACCCATGCACCCACACACCCACGCACCCACGCACCCACGCACCCACGCACCCACGCACCCACGCACCCACGCACCCACGCACCCACGCACCCACGCACCCACGCACCCACGCACCCACGCACCCACGCACCCACGCACCCACGCACCCACGCACCCACGCACCCACGCACCCACGCACCCACGCACCCACGCACCCACGCACCCACGCACCCACGCATCCACGCACCCACGCACCCACGCATCCACGCACCCACGCACCCACGCACCCACGCACCCACGCACCCACGCACCCACGCACCCACGCACCGAGGGGAGAACGGTGGCGATGATCAGACGGTGTAGCTTTCATTATATTTAAAGTTGGAGCGCCAAATGCAATACCGAAACTGCAATGCCAGCCTCATAACTCCAATTCCAACTGAAAAACATTTGTATCCTTTTTAGGTCAGCATTAGGTTTAGGTCCTCAGACCTGCCGAGGGCCTTTTCAGGCAGGAATAACCCCGGCATACCCCATACGGCCCTCTCAGGTCTTGAATAATGCCCTGTTAGATCCCTTTCACAGACACACCGAGGGCCCTCTGAGGCCTGACAGGGGCCCTATTAGACTTATCTATGTGATTAGCTTATCTATGTGACAGACGTGTCAACTAAGAACATTCGAAGCACCTCATTCAAATTGCATAGCACTGGAGACGATTCATAAAAACACGGCAGAGGCAAATGTCAGACACAGTGACTTCTCAGACGACAATGTCTGACTTCACATTGAAGGTCGGTCTGACCTTCCTGGAGGCCTGTCGCGCCACGACCAAAGCGTGCCGTCGCTCCTGGCCATACACTGTTCGAGACGCTTCTGTCACGAGCTTCACACAACGCTCTACAGATTGTGCATGGCACGAGAAGCTGGGGAGCTCCAGCGGCTGGCCTCTAGCATCTTCGGTGACGCTGCCTGGCAACAGGGCTGTTACCGGCGGTTCTGTGACATGCACCTTCTCCTACTTGATCATGTCCGGGTACGATCCTGCCTCCCAGTTGAACGCGGGTACCCAGAACTGTCGGCTCCTGCAGTCTGCGGTCCCGACTGTCTGTTTTCTGACCGCGATTATTCGGCTCACACCCTGGTCGCGCACTGACCTCTCTGAGTCTGACATCATCGCGACCAGGAGGCTCTCCGGATGAGCGAAGTACGCATATCCCTCCACTGTACTTCTGACCGCCTGCTGGGCCTCTTCTGGCTGCGCTCTCACTAGCTACATGAGTCGGAACAAGTGCACGGCACCATGCACGGGAGTGGGCCGCGACCTGATGCCGAACCACACCGGCACGAACACCTGCTGGACGAATGTCGCCACACTGACCAGCGCTGGAGCGGGCGCCGCTGTGCGCGTGTACAACACCAGCACACGGATGGCCAGCATGAATCAGCGCGCGTGGGTCAGGGGACCGGGTTTGGCACGCGCCAGCTCGTCGCTCACGGCGCTGACGGCGACAGCCCGGCTGTAGCGTACATCAGTGGCTGGTCGGTCGACAGATCCGCCGCCACCTCACAGGGCATCTCCTCCAGACTGGTGGGGATAGCCCGGAACTGGACCACTGGCTGACGGTGAATATCGCCCGACACCGCCTGGCCCAATGGCCCCTTGAATGCTGCCGGACCACCATGGGCGCCACCATGGACACCGTTCATGGAGATGAACAAAGGCCTGGAAGGACAAAGGACAACGGATGGATGTAGTTGGAGTTTATTAACGGAACGGAGGGACGGCCAGAACTGTGGAATTTACGAATATATAGGCAATCAGTTATATATAGGCAATCAGTGGACAATCAGTTAAGAGACATTGAAATAGTTCATATGTCTTAAGAGCTTAAAACTTCTTAGAAGCATTGAAGTATTAAGTATGCTTCATGTGAATTTATCTTCCCAATGCACTTACGTGACGTTTTAATGATTTATATATGTATCCAACTGACCGTTGACATCTGTATTTAGTACTTTCCCAGCATTACAGTCGCGTCATGACTTTCATCGTCAGCAGCACTTCGATGTTTTAAAATAAATTATCAAAATATTTGCAAGGGAAACCAATTTTAAAATATATTTCTTATATTTTTGGGCAGAATCAAATGAGTTCAACGCTGCATTGTCTTCAGCCGATTTTAGCTGAAATAATAATTACCTGAATTGCAGTTCGTTGCTGAGGAGAAGACACACCAGCCACTGAAGACTGCGTCCGAGCTGTCTTTCCATACGGGCCACAGCTCCGTTGATCCAGCCGGTGTTGACGTTGGTGCCGTCCAACAGCACGGCCACCAGCGATGTCTCCGACTGCGCCTCCCGAGCCATGTCCAGCACGACCGCCGCCACCGACTGGCTGTTCTCCAACTGCAGCGCGCGGTGCGGGAGGTACTGCCCTCCGGGCTGAGTGACGCATACCAGGTGCTTCTCCTTCCCGAGCTTTCGCACTCGAACTGTCTTTACACCATCTTATATCTCCTCTATGCGGTTTGTCTGGTCCTGTCGACTATCCAAGCCGATGCATTGTTGGCTCCCTTGGGTGTCGTTTTTTAGCCTCTCCTGCATCCCCGTCCGCCACTTGTCTCTCGCACGCATGACCTTGTCTCGCGTGATCACGTTCTCGTCGTTGTCGTCGGTCTCACCAAATCTAGGTCGATCAGCAGTGCTGTGGCTAGCGGTGTCGCAGCTCGATCACTGACTAAGTACCGGTCACACTCTCTGGCGAAGTTAACGATAGCGAGCCTGTTTTGCGTCTGGATCGCTGCACCGTCGTCATCACTGCTGGCATGTGGTGGGCCTTCCTCGGCTACTTCTTCGTCTTCGGATGTGTTTTCGTCCCCCCAGTCGTCGCTGGCACACTCCTCAGGAGATGAGTCGTCACTCGTCTCATCCAGCGTGGCAAGCAGCCCTTTGTCCGGATCGACAACTGCCACGCCGGGACCCGGCTCGGGGGACGCTGCGGGCCACGCAGCCTTCAAACGCTCTGCTTTCCTTCGCCTTCTGGTCCATGTCCTTGAAGTCATGGTACTGATGCTGCCGATCGACTAGACTCGCTTCCCTCTCTGATCTCTCAGAAAGTCCCATTCGATTGTCGGAACTTTGCATTCCTTCGGGCATGAGCATAAAGACATAAAGACATAAAAGAAAAGTGCAACAAAGAGCCTCTTGGGCCCATCCGAGGTTGCACCCCCCCCCCCTCCACCAGTCTCGCCCCTTCAAATCACCTTACTCTACCTGCATAAAAGAAGGCTAATCCCACGAGTATTTATGAACTAATCCCTTCTCTGTAAAGTATTTATCTAATCTAATTTTGAAGGAAGCAAGTGTCACTGCATCAGCGACATCCCCTGGTAGCATATTCCAATGTCCTACAACCCTTCTACTGAAAAATGACTGTCGTAGCCTAGTCCTACTTTGTTTCATAATGAGTTTATGCTGATTACCTCTACCTCGATTTTCCCTATTGAACTCAAACATACCCTTTAAATATCCATAATGCTGACTATTTACAAATTTGAAGACTTCAATTAGATCTCCTCTTAGCCTTCTATATCTAAGTGAAAACATACCCAATTTCTTTAATCTATCTTCATAAGGTAAACTATCAAGACAATTAACCATTTTTGTTGCCCTTTTTTGAACTCTTTCTAACAACCAGCAATCTTTCTCATATGTTGGAGACCAGGCTTGTACACAATACTCCAAATGTGGTCTAACGTATGCACAATACAGTTTTGTTATTACCTTTTCACTCTTGTAGGAAACATTTCTGTTAATGGCCCCTAGCATTCTAAGTGCCTTTTTCCTAGCTTCTACAACCTGGTCTGACGCTGATAGTCTGTTGTTTACCACGACACCTAAATCTCTTTCCTTTTCGATCTGCTCCATTTTCTGCCCACCCATTTCATACCTATGTTTACTGCTAACCCGTCCAGCGTGCATAATCTTACATTTACTCAAATTGAATTTCATCTGCCATGCTTCAGACCACTCAACTAGCTTGTCCAGATCTGATTGAAAAACATCCTGATCATGTTTTCCTCTAATAATCCTGACAACTTTTAGATCGTCTGCAAATTTCAAGACTTTGCTGTCTATACTGTTCTCAATTGCATTCACAAATATTATAAAAAGCAATGGGCCCAGGACTGAGCCCTGTGGAACCCCACTGAGAACCTCCTTCCATTGTGATTGGCACCCATTCAATATAACCCTTTGCTGGCGTCCTGAAAGCCACGTTTCTATCCAATCCAGGATCTTGCCCCTGATCCCATGAATTTTAAGTTGCAACCCCAGTCTTGTATGGGGGACTTTGTCAAATGCTTTACTGAAATCAAGAAAAGCTACATCTAGCTGTTTACCCTGATCAAAGCTATCTGTTGCAACATCCAAAAACTCCAGAAGATTAGTTAAACAAGAACGGCCCTTCCTAAAGCCATGCTGTGTATCCTTGATGAGTTCATTTTGCTCCAAGAATTCAACAATCTTATCTTTGATGATTGATTCAAGCACCTTGCAGACCAATGAGGTCAGACTAACCGGTCTATAGTTTTCCTCTTTACTTCTATCTCCCTTTTTATGAATAGGAACAACATTTGCTCTTTTCCAATCAAGTGGAATTTTACTATCTGCGAGTGATTTAGAAAATATTATGGCTAATGGAACCGACACCTCCCTTTCAGATTCTCTTAAAAGTCTAGCATGGATTTCATCAGGTCCTTCTGCCTTGTTAGGCCTTACTTTCTTTAGATATTCTAGAACAAGTTCACTACTTATGCCACCTAGATCTCCTATAGTCTCCTCTGTCTCTGGCTCGGGCTGAAGTGCTGCAATACTACTCTGGTCCTCGATAGTAAAGACAGATTGAAACTGATCATTAAGCACTTCAACCATTTCACTGTCCTTGCTAACTAACACATCATCTACCTTAAATGGACCTATATTTTTGGAAACTGTACTGAACTTATAAAAACTGAAGAACTTCTTACTATCTGCATTACAATGTCTAGCTAAATCAAGTTCCTTTGCCCTTTTAGCTGCTCTGACCTTTTTCTTAACTGAATTTCTTGCATTCTGGTAGGCCTTCTGATTTATATCTAGTGAAGATCCCTTCAAAATACCAAATGCACTTCTTTTAGCTTGTATAGCACTCCTTACTTCTGGGGTAAGCCAAACTGGTTTGCCCTTGGTTCTGTTACGTTTGTGCCTGAGGGGTATATGCCGATTCTGAATTTGGCTTAATCTAGCTTTGAAAACATTCCAGGCCTCACATGCATCTAAACCTGCCAACTCAACGTTCCATTTGATCTGTGCGAGGTCATTTCTAATACCATCAAAATCAGCCCGGCTGAAGTTTGGAACCATAATAAGGTTATCTTTGGGCCTCATTTCTGATGAGATATTGAATTTAACCATATTGTGATCACTGGTTCCTAGACCTTCACAAATACTTATGTCACTAACTAGATCACTGTTGTCTGAGAATACAAGGTCTAGAATGGAGCAATGTCTGGTTGGCTCTGTTACAAACTGATGCATGAAAAGCTCCTCTTCAAAGATTTGCCTATACAACCTACACTCATTTGTTTCCTCTGCTATACTTTCGTATCCTCTTAAGTTAAAATCTCCCATAATAAGACACTGAGCCCGAAAGTTCCTACGTATTTCCTCACAAATATCTTGGTCTGTTTCAGCTTGGGAGTTTCTTGGAAGATTCCCTGGTCTGTAAAATGCACCTATCCTCAACCTTCCTCTGTTTCCTGTACCGATTTTAATGTCAAGCCAGATTGATTCTACTTCTTTTACTTTAGCACTGTGATTTGATTTTACATTGACAGGCACATATGTCGAATAGGCGTTGTAGTGGCTTTTTGTTCTTGAGCTCGGCGATCCTCTTGCAAGCTGGTGTCTTAGTGATTTTACAAACTCTCCTAACGACGTCTACCACTTGTAATATAACCGTTCAGTCGCTCGTGCGCCGCACTCGGGGTCGGGTCGCGGCGCCAGCGCTCCGCGCCCCACCCTACACCTCTCTGCCTTTCCGCTGGACCTGAGTGTGTGTGATGCGTGAGAAGTGTGCGAGTAAGCGTGATAAGTGTGCGAGTAAGCGTGAAGCAGGATCGCGTTTGTGTGCAAGCGAGCAAGTGTGAGTGTGAGACAGAGAGCGTGCGAGTCAAGGTGCTGGCGGAGTCGGCGGCGACGACGGGTGGTTGGACGAGACCAGCCCGGTGCCGTGCCAGTTGATGTGTGGCGCAGCTGCCCAGCGAGGGGAAATGATGTGGACACTGCCGAGACACCGTGATCTTCTGCGACTGTTAGTGTTGCTGGCCGTCGTTCGTGCTTTGGTGTCGATTGCTGCCCCTGCTACTCGACCACCACCCCGACATGGCCGGCGCATGCCCGCCCCTGGTCGAGATGACCTTGAACCGGTCAGGCTTGACCCGCCCATCCGGGCCCAGCCAGTACCCGCCGGCGCTGGGTCAGCGCTGCCGGGCGGCCAATCAGCTGACTGCGGCCGCCGACGCCGGACCAGGCGAGGCAGGCGCGCCCCCAGCGCCAGGAAACGGGGGAGCAAAGGCGCCAGACACCGGGAGGAGCACCAGCGGCACACATCTGGAGCGGGTCTGATCATTGGTGTGCTCAACGTGCAGAGCCTTAAGCCCAAGCTCCTTGAGCTTGCCGACCAGCTTCACCGCGGCGACTTCGACCTGATGAGCCTCAGCGAAACGTGGTTGAAGCCGTCCACTCCGAGTCGCCTGCTGACGCTGCCCGGATACCAGCTGTACCGGGCCGACCGCCCCGACAACCGAGGTTACGGAGGGGTGGCGCTGGCGGCCCGGGACGGCATCACTGCCTCTCCAATCCGCGTCGCCGCGGCTGCCGCTCACCCCAACAGCAAGTTGGAGACCCTGTGGACTTTACTTAAACCCGACAACCGACGACAGTTCATTATTTGTACCGTGTACCGACCACCGAGACGTGGCGTGGCTGACCTGACTGCCGATTTTTCTGATCTAGAAAACCAGCTCCATTATATTTTGGCAACATACCCGGGGTCGAAGATTTTTTATATGTGGTGATCTTAACTGTTGCCTGCTCAAACCTGACTCTGACCCGGCCAAGCGTACGCTTTGTAATTTTATGTCCGATAATTCTTTATCTCAGTGTGTCTCGTCTCCTACCTACTCGACTGGTTCCATGCTTGATGTTGTTATCACAAACTGTCGTAACATCGTTAAAGTCTGTCGCACAAAGTTTTGTCATTTTAGCCCACATAAGTTCATTCGTGTCTTCGTCACTATGCCACGCTTCAAGCCACAAAGTACTAGCTTTCGTTCTCGTTGTCTTGGCCGTGTGGACACGTACTCCATGAACCTTGATTTGGCGCTAGCCGACTGGAGTGCGGTGTTTAGTTCAGGCACCGTCACGCTTGAGTGGAACCACTTTGTCGCCATATTTCTGCCGATAATCGACTCCCATGCCCCTCTCAGGACTGTTAAAATCAGGAACCCGAGCGCCCCCGTGGTGTCTGACTCAACTAAAGTATTGATGTCTCGCCGCCGTGGGGCGCTAGCAGCGTTTGGTCACGGGTCAACCCAGTACCGTGATGCAAACCGAGCCGTGCGTTCTGCGATTAGGCATGATACTCGCCAGGATGTGGAGCGGCGCATCCGTGAGGGTAGACGGGAGTCGATGTGGTGACTGATTAGATCTGTCGTCGGCACCAAACGAGCCGCCCGTAAGCTGCCAGACGTCACACCGGACGACCTAAATCGTTATTTTGTCGGCGTGGGTCCGCGTGTGGCTGAGGAAGTGAAGCGCTTAGGGCCTACGCCGGACATAGCCTGTCGTCTGTCGCGTGTCGGTGCCTGTTCTCTTGTGCTGATGCCGTTGTCACTGGCGGAGCTGCGGGCCGTTGTGTTTGGGATGAGTGGCTCGCCGGCTTGCGGTGACGACGGCATCAGCATACGAATGATTCGTGCCTGCTTTGACTCGGTTGGGTGGGTGCTCCTGCATTTGGTCAACTCCAGCATAACCCAGTACGACGTTCCTGAATCCTGGAAACATTCCCTAGTCCATCCTATTCACAAATCCGGCAATCTTTCTGACCCATCCAACTTCCGTCCTATATCCATTGTTCCAGTCATAGCCAAAATCGTAGAGCGCGCTGTACACCAGCAGCTTTACAAATACCTTTCAGATAACCACCTCCTCTCTTCCAGTCAGCACGGTTTCCGGCCTCGTCACTCGACTGAAACTGCGCTGACCTCAATTTCCGACCAAATCCTATCTGCCTTTGACCACGGAGAAGTTTCCCTGCTCTGCCTGCTGGATTTGAGCAAATGTTTCGATGTGATAGATCATTCAAAACTCCTGTCAAAATTATCACTTCACGGAATTGACACGTCTTGGTTCTCTGCCTATTTGCGCAACCACACCCAGAGTGTCAGCCTCACTGACGGTCTGGGTGGAGTGAAAACTTCCCTCCCGCTGCCCAACAGCATCGGTGTGTTTCAAGGCTCATCTCTAGGCCCTCTCCTCTACTGCGTCTTCGCAAACGATCTCAGTCTGTTTGCCGAGGACGCAGTGGTTGTCCAATATGCTGACGACACCCAAATTTTGGTCAGCGGCAAAAAATCTGATATTCACAAAGTCGTCACTGGCATGGAGGGTGCCTTAGCCTCTCTCGATAACTGGTTCCAAGCAAATGGACTGAAAGTAAATGCCGCCAAGACCCAACTGATGCTTATGGGCAGCTCTCAAAATCTGCGCACTGTACATGACATCAAAGTAAACTTCCGCGATCAGGATTTAATCCCCATTTCAGAAGCAAAAAACCTAGGTCTCACCTTTGACCGCTCGTTATGCTGGGACCGCCATGTCTCTACCGTAACACAGCGCTGCTTCGGAGTTTTGACTGGTCTATCGCATCTGAGGGGGCACCTGCCAACGGCCGTGCTCTCCGCGCTGATCAATGCCCTGGTTTTATCGCAGATCCGGTACTGTATCTCGGTATACGGTAACGGCAAGAAGGGGAACTTCTGTCTGACTCTTTTTACATCGTTTTTTTAGTGTTTGATACCCTAAGGAGGTGTTGCAAAACACCCCTCTGGGGCGGACATTTTGACGGTGTGCCAATCCACGTACGGGTGTCATTTTTTCAGTGTGGGATGGTAAATAACGATAGGCTTGGATGCAAATGGGAGAGGCTGAGTGAAACTATTCCACATTCACAGCAACAAAATTGACTCGTCTTTCCTTGTAGTCATTCCCGTTGGCAGCTGCTCCTCGTGTACTCCGTAGCAGATTGTTGTTCCACGTGTCGCATGCCAGAGTGAACACGGTCAAGTCCAGCATGTTTGTAAGAATCCCTCGTCACTGCAACACGTTCTTAAACTCTACAAGGATCTGGCATACAGGGATTAGTAATTTTAGAAAACATGTCATCGTATACTCCACTACAATACTCTAGTCAGTGTAATCATGTGCTTTTACATATATATCATCGGTCATGTCTTTTAGGTAGGCCGTGGGTATTTTTGTGTTGTCAGTCTAGTCATGTACCCACTTAATATCTCATGTCTTTGTCTTATATCGCATTTTATATCACATGTTGTATGGTGTCTTTTAGGTTGGTATGTTTGTGTTTTAGCGTGTGTTTCGCTACGTTTTTGCCAGAGCGCCCCCTCTCAGGCAGCCAGAGGACCCTCTTTCAGGCGGCCAGAGCGCCCCCTCTCAGGCAGCCAGAGGGCCCTCTTTCAGGCGGCCAGAGCGCCCCCTCTCAGGCGACCAGAGCGGCCCCTCTCAAGCGGCCAGAGCGCCCCCTCTCAGGCAACCAGAGCACCCCTCTTAGGCGGCCAGAGCACCCCTTCTCCGGCGGCCAGAGCGCCCCCTCTCAGGCGGCCAGAACGCCCTTTCTCAGGCGGCCAGAACGCCCCCTATCAAGCAGCCAGAGCACCCACTCTCAGGCGGCCAGTGCGCCTCCTCTCAGGCGGCCCGAACGCCCTTTCTCAGGCGGCCAGAGCACCCCTTCTCCGGCGGCCAGAGCGCCCCCTCTCAGGCGGCCAGAACACCCCCTATCAAGCACCCAGAGCACCCACTCGCAGGCGGCCAGAGCGCCTCCTCTCAGGCGGCCCGAACGCCCTTTCTCAGGCGGCCAGAGCGCCCCTTCTCAGGCGTCCAGAGCGCCCCTTTCAGGCGGCCAGAGCGCCCCTCTCAGGCTGACAGAGTGCCCCCTCTCAGGCGGCCAGATCGCCCCCTCTCAGGCGGCCAGAGCGGCCCCTCTCAAGCGGCCAGAGCGCCCCCTCAGGCGGCCAGAGCACCCCCTCTCAGGCAACCAGAGCACCCCCTCTCAGGCGGCCAGAGCGCCTCCTCTCAGGTGGCCGAGCGCCCTTTCTCAGGCGGCCAGAGCGCCCCCTTTCAGGCGACAGAGCGCCCCCTCTCAGGCCAGCAGCCCCTGCCAAACACAAAGCTTCCCTCGGCTGAGTTTGGGGGCAACTGCCTCCTTCCCCTGTCCCCCTCCTCTTCCGCCGCCACTGCCAGAGCGCCCCCTCAGGCTGCCAGAGCGCCCCTCAGGTGGCCAGAGTGCCCCCTCTCAAGCGGCCAGAGCGCCCCTCTCAGGCAGCCAGAGGGCCCTCTTTCAGGTGGCCAGAGCGCCCCCTCTCAGGTGGCCAGAGCGGCCCCTCTCAAACGGCCAGAGCGCCCCCTCAGGCAGCCAGAGCGCCCCCTCAGGCAGCCAGAGCGCCTCCTCAGGCGGCCAGAGCATCCCCTCAGGCGGCCAGAGCGCCCCCCCCTAAGGCGGCCAGATTGCCCCTCTGGCTGCCAGAGCGCCCCTCAGGCAGCCAGAGCGCCCCCAGGCAGCCAGAGCGCCCCATCAGACGGCCAGAGCGCCCCCTCAGGCAGTCAGAGCACCCCCTCAGGCGGCCAGAGGCCCCCTTGGCTTCCCTTGGCCTTGGCTTTCCCCTGGAATCCGCAGCCCCTGCCAAACACAAAGCGCCCCTCGGCTGTTTTTTTTTTTGGGGGGGGGGGGGGGCAACTGCCCCGCCTGCCCCCTCTTCCGCCGTCCCTGATATATATATATATATATATATATATATATATATATATATATATATATATATATATATATATATATATATATATATAAAGACAAAGACATAAAAGAAAAGTGCAACAAAGAGCCTCTTGGGCCCATCCGAGGTTGCACCCCACCCCCCCCCCCCTCCACCAGTCTCGCCCCTTCAAATCACCTTACTCTACCTGCATAAAAGAAGGCTAATCCCACGAGTATTTATGAACTAATCCCTTCTCTGTAAAGTATTTATCTAATCTAATTTTGAAGGAAGCAAGTGTCACTGCATCAGCGACATCCCCTGGCAGCATATTCCAATGTCCTACAACCCTTCTACTGAAAAATGACTGTCGTAGCCTAGTCCTACTTTGTTTCATAATGAGTTTATGCTGATGACCTCTACCTCGATTTTCCCTATTGAACTCAAACATACCCTTTAAATATCCAGAATGCTGACTATTTACAAATTTGAAGACTTCAATTAGATTTCCTCTTAGCCTTCTATATCTAAGTGAAAACATACCCAATTTCTTTAATCTATCTTCATAAGGTAAACTACCAAGACAATTAACCATTTTTGTTGCCCTTTTTTGAACTCTTTCTAACAACCAGCAATCTTTCTCATATGTTGGAGACCAGGCTTGTACACGATACTCCAAATGTGGTCTAACGTATGCACAATACAGTTTTGTTATTACCTTTTCACTCTTGTAGGAAACATTTCTGTTAATGGCCCCTAGCATTCTAAGTGCCTTTTTCCTAGCTTCTACAACCTTGGTCTGACGCTGATAGTCTATTGTTTACCACGACACCTAAATCTCTTTCCTTTTCAATCTGCTCCATTTCTGCCCACCCATTTCATACCTATGTTTACTGCTAACCCGTCCAGCGTGCATAATCTTACATTTACTCAAATTGAATTTCATCTGCCATGCTTCAGACCACTCAACTAGCTTGTCCAGATCTGATTGAAAAACATCCTGATCATGTTTTCCTCTAATAATCCTGACAACTTTTAGATCATCTGCAAATTTCAAGACTTTGCTGTCTATACTGTTCTCAATTGCATTCACAAATATTATAAAAAGCAATGGACCCAGGACTGAGCCCTGTGGAACCCCACTGAGAACCTCCTTCCATTGTGATTGGCACCCATTCAATATAACCCTTTGCTGGCGTCCTGAAAGCCACGTTTCTATCCAATCCAGAATCTTGCCCCTGATCCCATGAATTTTAAGTTGCAACCCCAGTCTTGTATGGGGGACTTGTCAAATGCTTTACTGAAATCAAGAAAAGCTACATCTAGCTGTTTACCCTGATCAAAGCTATCTGTTGCAACATCCAAAAACTCCAGAAGATTAGTTAAACAAGAACGGCCCTTCCTAAAGCCATGCTGTGTATCCTTGATGAGTTCATTTTGCTCCAAGAATTCAACAATCTTATCTTTGATGATTGATTCAAGCACCTTGCAGACTAATGAGGTCAGACTAACCGGTCTATAGTTTTCCTCTTTACTTCTATCTCCCTTTTTATGAATAGGAACAACATTTGCTCTTTTCCAATCAAGTGGAATTTTACTATCTGCGAGTGATTTAGAAAATATTATGGCTAATGGAACCGACAACTCCCTTTCAGATTCTCTTAAAAGTCAGCATGGACTATATATATATATATATATATATATATATATATATATATATATATATATATATATATATATATATATATATATATATATATATATATATATATATATATATATATATATATATATATATATATATATATATATATATATATATATATATATATATATATATATATATATATATATAATATATATATATATATATATAT
>JAXIVJ010014336.1:30000-34701 GCA_036785665.1 Chirona hameri | reverse complement strand
GAGCACTCTAGCACAATTACGTAGGAAGTTATTACCAAAGACCATTTTTTTTCTCTCCAAATACAAAAATATAAATGATATATTTAGAAAAAGAAAAGAACTATATAAAAAAAAATGGTGATATATCACTTTTTTTTTTACTTCGAAGGTTATGTATTGATATGTCCATTCTGGCATGTAAAAAAGTCTGAATTTTAAAAGACCACATTATAAAATCACGTGATTTGACCTGAGATCACGTGTTGAAATAGGAAAATTTCTGAATTTCCAAAGATGATTATATCATAATAATCTATTGTTCCTGATGATTCTCTTGATTACAGAGCGGGAGCGAAGCACCCGTGAGGTTTCTCGTCAACTTACTACACAAATTTACATTTGACCAGGCCCGAACCGGCCCGCACGGCAGAGCCGACGCTTTTCGGAAGCTAATACCTTCGTAACCACTGCTCCGATTGAGATAGGGTGTTCACCATTGGATAGGTCCATCAAACCATTTGTTTTGGTATGGTGCGTTCTGATAGGGGTGGTACCACAGCGCGTGGCACATGCAAACGTCGAAATGAGCCAAAATAATTCTTGCTAAAAAATTGTTTGATTTATCTAAGCATTAATGTATACGATGAAGCATGCAGCGCTCAGGACGGCGGATTCGAGGAAGGAGATCATGACAAATGTAATACAACTTATTTTGTATGTAGTTTGTCCCAGGGAAGCAACAGATACCGCTCGGTTACCGCCGATTAAGGCGTTATACTAGTTTAGATGGGAGATATTGTCCGCTGAAAATTTGAGTTTTGCTTGACATTACAAAGTTGCCCGAGGCTGTAACTCGAAATCATGTGACGGACGAGGCTGAAAAGTTCACACCGTGAATCAACAGCCCAGATACCACGGACACCTAGTTTTATCGAAATATGAGATGTAGTGTGTTATTTAGAGATTGTTTTGGTCGATCTGTTTTGGAATACCTCAATTGCCTCCTCCCCAACGAAAAATCAGTAGGCAAATGCATATCCCAAAACCGTTCAGGGGGTTGTGACTTTTGTTCCGGGAAGGCCAAATTTACCTCCCTCCCCCAATCAACGTAATATTCGTGTTGACGACCAGAGCCCCCCCCCCCCCCCTCCCCCCGCTCAAAGACCTTTCCCGCTGACGATCCGACACCAACCCCTCCCCCCCCCGCTGAACAATTCTGTGCTGACGACCCGACGCCACCCCCGGTCAACAACTTCTCGCTGACGAAACGGAGCGAAATTTTTTGACCCCTCCCCAAACTCGAAACCTAGATCCGCCACTGCAGCCAACAAGCCCAAAATAAATATCAACACAGCGGTATATACGGCCTTGAGTACGCAGCACGCCAACAAAGCACCAATGTGGCGCGATTTCGAGTAATTATATCTGCGAAAACAGAACCAATAAAAATATGATTATAACCAAATGTTTTCAAATGTTCTTGACTATAATCTTGACTATATATATAATCTTGACTGAAATAATCTTGACTTAGTTCCTAAATCCTAACCTACGAATATTTATAATTAAGGATGCATATATAATATATATTTTTTATTTCTGTATGTCCAGAATATTTACCTATGGGGTATGCAATATGTTGTTAAACAAACATTCTTGATGTTTCGAATTTGTTTCGAATATGACACATAAACGACAATTCAGAAATTATATAATAGAAGTTAGAATATGGTTAAACAAGGCCCTAGGCTTAATCAAACATCTCCCTACTTAAACTGTTAGTACTTTGACTTACTACATGTGTTTGTCTTTCCCCCGGCCCCAAGCAGCTTCACAGTGAAGTAGCTAGGTATGAAACTTGCAAGTGGGTTTGCTATTTCCAATTCCAATCAGTTTTGCGTACGATTGGTTGAGATCTTCGTTGTTCTGTCTGACCTTACCATTCCATTGTTGATTGTGTTTAATGTTATGCTCTGCAGTCTTCTCCCAGGCAATTATGATCTCAGTAAATAAGCAGTTAATAGGTATGATTGCCTAAGTCAGGCATCATGAATGCTCTGTTGGCAGGGTTTCATGAACTACCATTTACCAACAGAGCCTTCCTAGGTAGTAGTTAGTACCTACTTCCTACACTATGGAACTCATATTTTTCTGTAGAATCAGTTTGAATCGATTCATTCGGTGATTCTTCGGTGATTCTTTGCAGCGCAAACCGCAATGATTCGATTCTTGATTCACATTGATGTTTGCGTAAAAGGAATCGATTCACCTGTGATACTTCGTCAAACGATGTCATTCTTGAATCGTTAATCGATTCACCATGAATCGTTTACAAGTCTGCTCCGAAACCCAAATGTCTGCTGAAGGTTCTCCAATGCATGCCCGGATACAAATATGTTATCGATTAGGTTCTCTAAAACCATGGCGCGGACCCTCATCGACAACCTATCTAGAATAGGTCTCAAGACGTGTTTTCCGTGTAGGTTTGGCCCGCAGCTCAGCGAACTGGAGTGTAGGTTTGGCCCGCAGCTCAGCGAACTGGACGACTCTGGTAGCCGGCCGGTCGAGTGGAGGCTTTCACACAATCTCGTCGTGGACAATGATAACAGCTGGAATCGACACATCATGTCACATGGTTACGGAAGCTTTGGAAATCAGTTCTTTTAACGGCCTAAATATTTATTTTGCTAATTGAATAGCAGTTTGCATTTTGTTTTGCTGACTGAATGACAGGTTCTCGGCAATTTTAACACCTTCGCTGGTGCTCACGATTCGCGCAAATACAGGCAGTCCCACCTTCGCTTCACACGACACTCGGAAGTCATGACAACTGTACAGTGTATCTAATCGTACATTGTACAATCATTGCCGTTGTCGGACTGGCTCAGACTGGCTCAGACTGGCTCAGACTGGCTCAGACTGGCTCAGACTGGCTCAGACTGGCTCAGACGCACCACAAGTGGACACGGCATTAAATACACGACACTGAATGAGCTGCTGCAGCTGCCGGCAGTGCTGCCAGTCTCCAGAGCTGCTGCAGCTGCCGGCAGTACTGCCAGTCTCCAGAGCTGCTGCAGCTTCCGGCAGTGCTGCCAGTCTCCAGAGCTGCTGCAGCTGCCGGCAGTGCTGCCAGTCTCCAGAGCTGCTGCAGCTGCCGGCAGTGCTGCCAGTCTCCAGAGCTGCTGCAGCTGCTGGCAGTGCTGCCAGTCTCCAGAGCTGCTGCAGCTGCCGGCAGTGCTGCCAGTCTCCAGACAGCACCGCCAGTCTCCAGAGCTGCTGCAGCTGCCGGCAGTGCTGCCAGTCTCCAGAGCTGCTGCAGCTGCCGGCAGTGCTGCCAGTCTCCAGACAGCACCGCCAGTCTCCAGAGCTGCTGCAGCTGCCGGCAGTGCTGCCAGTCTCCAGAGCTGCTGCAGCTGCCGGCAGTGCTGCCAGTCTCCAGAGCTGCTGCAGCTGCCGGCAGTGCTGCCAGTCTCCAGAGCTGCTGCAGCTGCTGGCAGTGCTGCCAGTCTCCAGAGCTGCTGCAGCTGCCGGCAGTGCTGCCAGTCTCCAGAGCTGCTGCAGCTGCCGGCAGTACTGCCAGTCTCCAGAGCTGCTGCAGCTTCCGGCAGTGCTGCCAGTCTCCAGAGCTGCTGCAGCTGCCGGCAGTGCTGCCAGTCTCCAGAGCTGCTGCAGCTGCTGGCAGTGCTGCCAGTCTCCAGAGCTGCTGCAGCTGCCGGCAGTGCTGCCAGTCTCCAAAGCTGCTGCAGATGCCGGCAGTGCTGCCAGTCTCCAAAGCTGCTGCAGATGCCGGCAGTGCTGCCAGTCTCCAGAGCTGCTGCAGCTGCCGGCAGTGCTGCCAGTCTCCAGAGCTGCTGCAGCTGCCGGCAGTGCTGCCAGTCTCCAAAGCTGCTGCAGCTTCCGGCAGTGCTGCCAGTCTCCAGAGCTGCTGCAGATGCCGGCAGTGCTGCCAGTCTCCAGAGCTGCTGCAGCTGCTGGCAGTGCTGCCAGTCTCCAGAGCTGCTGCAGCTGCCGGCAGTGCTGCCAGTCTCCAGAGCTGCTGCAGCTGCCGGCAGTACTGCCAGTCTCCAGAGCTGCTGCAGCTGCTGGCAGTGCTGCCAGTCTCCAGAGCTGCTGCAGCTGCCGGCAGTGCTGCCAGTCTCCAGAGCTGCTGCAGCTGCCGGCAGTGCTGCCAGTCTCCAGAGTTGCTGCAGCTGCCGGCAGTGCTGCCAGTCTCCAGAGCTGCCGCAGCTGCCAGCAGTGCTGCCAGTCTCCAGAGCTTCTGCAGCTGCCGGCAGTGCTGCCAGTCTCCAGAGCTGCTGCAGATGCCGGCAGTACTGCCAGTCTCCAAAGCTGCTGCAGCTGCCGGCAGTGCTGCCAGTCTCCAGAGCTGCTGCAGCTGCCGGCAGTGCTGCCAGTCTCCAGAGCTGCTGCAGCTGCCGGCAGTGCTGCCAGTCTCCAGAGCTGCTGCAGCTGCTGGCAGTGCTGCCAGTCTCCAAAGCTGCTGCAGCTGCCGGCAGTGCTGCCAGTCTCCAGAGCTGCTGCAGCTGCCGGCAGTGCTGCCAGTCTCCAAAGCTGCTGCAGCTGCCGGCAGTGCTGCCAGTCTCCAGAGCTGCTGCAGCTGCCGGCAGTGCTGCCAGTCTCCAGAGCTGCTGCAGCTGCCGGCAGTGCTGCCAGTCTCCAGAGCTGCTGCAGCTGCCGGCAGTGCTGCCAGTCTCCAGAGCTGCTGCAGCTGCCGGCAGTGCT
>JAXIVJ010014336.1:7500-17500 GCA_036785665.1 Chirona hameri | reverse complement strand
GATTTAAAAAAAAGATATAGTGAATTTAGTGACGTCACTAAACACGATTTGGACACCAAAATCGGCTAAATTTTGCCAGGCCGTACAAATGCCGCATTTGAAGGAAAATTCAATCGAAAAATTAAGAAAAGTGGAAAATTGCAAGGGCTACAAACCAGTTATCTCGAAATGTTTTAAAAAAAACAGGTTTTTGACTCCAAAATTTAAAAGAAACTTTTTGGAAAAAATGCTCACAATTTTTTTTTTATATATGAAAAAAACGGAATATATGTCAGATAACGACATATGGGCAACTACCATACCAAATTTCAAAATAATATCATCTTTTTTTACTGTCATGGCATATTTTATATGCCATGACAGTAAAAAAAGATATTATTTTGAAATTTGGTATGGTAGTTGCCCATATGTCGTTATCTGACATATATTCCGTTTTTTCATATATATAAAAAAAAAATGTTAGCATTTTTTTCAAAAATAGTTTCTTTTAAATTTTTGAGTCAAAAACCTGTTTTTTTTAACATTTCGAGATAACTGGTTTGTAGCCCTTGCAATTTTCCATTTCCAAAATTCCCCCCCCCCCCAGTGAGTCGTGTTACAGAATATACCCCTGTGACTGCCGGGTTAAAGAGCCTGTGTGGAGGAGTGTGATAAATACTTTTAACCCTATTTGTAACAGGCTCCTGGCTACCCCTATTCGTAACAGGGGGGGATTCCGCCCCCCCCCCCCCCGAAGATCTCGAGATCTACCCGTCCGATTTTCAAAAATGAAACGGCGTTTGGTTCCCCTCAACACGATCTACATTTCTAATTAATACAAAAATCTAAATTTTTGATAGGGGGCAACAGGGGGGCAAAAACCACAAATTTTAGTGGTATTTTTGATCCAACATAGCTTTCATGTTTATCAACCGATTTTAACACAATTAATACGAATCGATAGAGATTGAATTGGAAATTGATATATGACAGTGGCGTTTGAAAATTCAAAAATCATAGGCGTGTGCAGGTCACTCAATATGGGGGTGAAGTAAATGCGTAATAAAACCATTTTTTGATGTTTTTTTTAAAGAAATGAAATGGTATGTGATTGTGACATTAGGCAAAACAGTTAAAATCATATTGTTTGCCATAGGCGGTACCAGGTTAGTGAAAAAGGGGGGTAAAATTGGAAGATATATTAACCGCAGACAAGTTGCTACCCAGCACTATAAATATGTTACTGATCGTAGATAGTTCCTTTTTGCATGTTGTACTTCATAATAGGCGTATCCAGAATCCAAACTGGGGCGGCTCAATACCTTTTGATAAGTATATTATCCGCTATTATGATACTAACTAGTCAACAGTGACTATTTCACTTACAACTTCAATTAACATTACTTACCCCCCTTTTACCCTACCTGGACTCGCCTATTATCTTATAATCGTTCGTAGAGTAGCCTGTGGTGCGTGTTTCATCCGAAAACTACAGTATGTTATGTCATTGTACGCCCATGCCTCTTAGTTTCCTTGCAATAATATGACCCCCTTTCTTCCATTCCTGAGCGCGCCTCTGCAAAAAAATGACTTTATTCCCTTTCCTGGCCTCATATGTGCATATATAATTATAAGCTAACCGTCTATTGCGCCGTTATCGCTGGCATATCGTCATCACCAAGCCAGTCACCCCCCTTTTCATGTGCCTGAACACACCCCTGAAACTCTATATGTAATAAATTATGCAAATAATGGAAGCAGAAGCTATCTTTTACATCTTGATAACTATAAATGCCCCTTACATAGCTCTATTTGCTTCCCGCCAAGCATTGAATACTTCCTGGAAACCCCCCCTTTTCAAGCCCCTGAAACCGCCTCTGCCATGAAATTTTAATGATATTTCATTAACATCAACTAATTTGCACTTGTTGCAATCACCGTGAACCGATGTAACTCCTTCATACTTGAGGCAGTTACGAAGAAACCGTGAAGATCGCATTTCCGTATTATCGCCAAATATCGCCTCCGAACCCACCCAAAACTGTACCCTGGAACCGCCTCTGTTCAGGTTAAGAACTCAAAATTTTGACTCCAAATGCGGTATTCAATTCTATGAAAAGTCCCAAAATTTTATGGGCCTGCTCTCAGCCGTTCTGGAGATATCTGCGAAAAACATGAGGGGGGGGGGGGGGGCGGAATCCGCCCCCCCTGTTACAAATAGGGTTAAGTTGGAGGGAGGGGGCGAACTTTTTGGCTTTACTTCCACAAAAATTAAGACTGAAGAGAAGCAACGTGTGCCGCTCTTTTCTATACCCAATCCTGCTCATTGCCAATAGTATGTCATATATTTAAGGACATGTGTATCAATGTCATATAAGGAAATGGGTCGCCTAACAAGCAAAACAAAAACTAGAGAATAGCTTGTAAACATGAAGGAGCGACACTGGCACTAAGGTCACACAAGTCCGGAGTAGCGGTGCTGGAGCTTTCACCGTGCCTGAATCCAGAACCGACAGGCTTGACTGACTCCCGAACCTGAGATGTAAGATGTAAGATGTGTATTAAATCAATGATCCACTTGGAATAATCGTGTGGCTTTTCACACTGACGAGTCACAACGCAAGACATGGCAATACGAAAATGGGTGCAATACGTACAGGAACCTATCGGTACAATGGAAGAAAAAAAATACACAAATAATGCTAAACAAAGACTTTTAAAAATAAGAACACATTCACATCGGTCTGAATCATCCTGTAAGGTCAAAACGACCTTTCAGAACGACCTTCTTCAGTGCGCGACGCGTACAAGTGCTCCCATCTGCCAGTACGTTCATGTCATTCACACACTTAACACCGCGGTAGCATAACCACCGCCTGCCTGAGGTAGCTGGTGAGCCGATGTGCCGGGCTCGCACCAAGTTGACCATGGCAAAATCATGCATTTTGCATACATTTGGTGTGAGTACCATACTTGGCTTCAACCGAGTTATGCTATGCCGTGTTTTACAGTGTTATGGTCAATGTTTCAGGTACATGTTTTATTAATTTATCGTTATACGGTCGTACTCAACCAAGTAAGCTGGCAAACTAATGCATTTTGAACACACTCATTTTTCAGAGAACATTTGTATACTTATATATAAGTTAGTTATTTAGTTAGTTGTTTTCTTTGTTAGTTAACTGTCGCCGAATTAAGGTCCATTAACCCTATTTGTAACAGGGGGGCGGATTCCGCCCCCCCCTCATGTTTTTCGCAGATATCTCCAGAACGGCTAAGAGCAGGCCCATGCAATTTTGGGACTTTTCATAGAATTGAACTCCGCATTTGGAGTCAAAATTTTGAGTTCTTAACTTGAACAGAGGCGGTTCCAGGGCACAGTTTTGGGTGGGTTCGGAGGCGACATTTGGCGAAAATACGGAAATGCGATCTTCACGGTTTCTTCCTAACTGCATCAAGTATGAAGGAGTTACATCGGCTTACCGTGATTGCAACAAGTGCAAATTAGATGATGTTAATGAAATATCATACAAAATTGCATGGCAGAGGCGGTTTCAGGGGCTTGAAAAGGGGGGGGGGGGGGGGTTCCAGGAAGTATTCAATGCTTGGCGGGAAGCCAATAGAGCAATGTAAGGGGCATTTATAGCTATCAAGATGTAAAAGATAGCTTCTGCTTTAATTATTTGCATAATTTATTACATATAGAGTTACAGGGGCGTGTTCAGGAACATGAAAAGGGAGGTGACTGGCATGGTGATGACGATATGCCAGCGATAACGGCGCAATATACGTTTAGCTTATAATAATATATGCACATATGAGACCAGAAAAGGGAATAAAGTCATTTTTTGCAGAGGCGCGCTCAGGAATGGAAGAAAGGGGGTCATATTATTGCAAGGAAACTAAGAGGCATGGGCGTACAATGACATAACATACTGCAGTTTTCGGATGAAACACGCACCACAGGCTACTCTACGAACGATTATAAGATAATAGGCGAGTCCAGGTAGGGTAAAAAGGGGGTAAGCAATGTTAATTGAAGTTGTAAGTGAAATAGTCACTGTTGACTAGTTAGTATCATAATAGCGGGTAATATACTTATCAAAAGGTCTTGCGCCGCCCTAGTTTGGATCCTTGATACGCCTATGATGAAGTACAACATGCAAAAGGGAACTATCTATGATCAGTAACATATTTATAGTGCTGGGTAGCAACTTGTCTGCGGTTAATATTTTTCCATATTTTACCCCCCTTTTTCACTAACCTGGTACCGCCTATGGCAAAAAATATGATTTTAACCGTTTTTTCTAATGTCTCAATCACATACCATTTCATTTATCAAAAAAACAACATCAAAAATGGTTTTATTACGCATTTATTTCACCCCCATATTGAGTGACCTGCACACGCCTATGATTTTTGAATTTTCAAACGTCACCGTCATGTATCAATTTCCGATTCAATCTCTATCGATTCCTATTAGTTGTGTTAAAATCGGTCTATAAACATGAAAACTATGTTGGATCAAAAATACCACTAAAATTTGTAGTTTTTGCCCCCCTGTTGCCCCCCTATCCCAAATTTATATTTTTGTATTATTTATAAATGTAGATTGTGTTGAGGGGAACCAAACACCGTTTCATTTTTGAAAATCGGAAGGGTAGATCTCGAGATCTCCGGGGGGGCGGAATCCGCCCCCCTCCCTCTGTTACAAATAGGGGTAGCCAGGAGCCTGTTACAAATAGGGTTAACACGCGCACTGCCGGGGGTTCGCGTCAACCATAAACTACCGGGAGGGGGGGGGGGGATTTCCGCCCCCTCCAAGATCTTAAAAAAAACACGCAACGTAGCGACAAGCGGAAAGCGATGCATTAGCTCGGGTTCGAGCATAGCATGGGACATGCTCTATCGAAAATACTTAGGTCAGTTTTAGGTCAGGTCAATATTGAGGTGACCAGAGGTCACCAGAGGTCACCAGAGGTCACCAGAGGTCACCAGAGGTCACCAGAGGTCACCAGAGGTCACCAGAGGTCACCAGAGGTCACCAGAGGTCACCAGAGGTCACCAGAGGTCACCACAGGTTAAATTCCGGCTCTATGTATATGAGTGTCCTTGATAAAACCGACTTTATCTCGATATCTAAAAGAGCACGGGAGAGCGGGATACAACCGTCTTTCCCGCGCGATAACGACGCGCGGGAAAAACGTTAGAAAGATAATTTATTTTTTCCTGTCGCTAAGGTTCCATCAGAGATGATCTTAGGTCAATAGTTAGGTCAGCAGTAGCCCTTTAATTTTAAACATTCAAATAATTGCCGAATTGTTTGTTTCAAGAAATAACTTTTGACAAACGCACGGTCGAGTAAAACAGATTTCACCATTGTGTTTCTCTCGTCGAGACGCATCGAATGATATATTGGTTGACCTAGTTAGGCCATAAACACAAATTGTCCTGACCCGAGGTCAGGATCAACTTTTACACCATGTGATTCGTCTCGGCCAGCCGACTACAATGCTGAAAACCAAAACTTCATTGCCCTACCTTGATTTGGTAAAGAGTTATTGAAGAAAAACCATACGTGACCTGGTGGGTCACCTGAGTTGACCTTGTAGAGCCCAAAGAACAAACATGTGACATTGGGGTTTGCATTTGGCACAAGAGTGCCTCACAAGAGTGTCTGGTGAAAATGGTGAAATGTAGCCATTTCCTATAGATTTATACGTGTTTTCTTTTTCCCCATTGACTTATAATGCAGGGAGGTCACGAAATCGACATGACCTTAGGTCACCGATATATAAACAATCGAGATAAACGAATTGTAGGTACTTATCACCTGATGACACCCTGTGAGTTTCAAACCGTTTGATCGATCACTTTGGTTGTGGCATGACCGCAAACGTTTTGGAGGTGGGGTCACTTGACTTGACCTGGTAACCTGACCTGATATGACCCGAGGTAAAAAAAAATGTGCCAAATTTCGCTACGCTACGCGATTCTGTTGCATCTCCAGTGACAATGCCCTTGTTCTTATACAGAGTCTAGTGATCGTGTAAAAAGTTGGGGGCGGGGGGGGGGGGTGCCCCCATTGCTCTCACAGTTCCCACGCCTCTGTGTGTGCGTGTGCGTGTGCGTGTGCGTGTGCGTGTGCGTGTGCGTGTGCGTGTGCGTGTGCGTGTGCGTGTGCGTGTGCGTGTGCGTGTGCGTGTGCGTGTGCGTGTGCGTGTGTGTGGGGGCGGGGGGGGGGGGTGTGGATGTGTGGGTGTGTGGATGTGTGTGGGGGGGGGGGGTGTGGGGGTGTGGGTGTGTGGGTGTGTGGGTGTGTGGGTGTGTGGGTGTGTGGGTGTGTGGGTGTGTGGGTGTGTGGGTGTGTGGGTGTGTGGGTGTGTGGGTGTGTGGGTGTGCCTGTGCGTGTGGGTGTGTGGGTGTGCCTGTGCGTGTGGGTGTGTGGGTGTGCCTGTGCGTGTGTGCGTGTGTGCGTGTGTGCGTGCGTGTGTGTGTGTGTGTGTGTGTGTGTGTGTGTGTGTGTGTGTGTGTGTGTGTGTGTGTGTGTGTGTGTGTGTGTGTGTGTGTGTGCGGGCGTGCGGGCGTGCGGGCGTGCGGGCGTGCGGGCGTGTGGGCGTGCGTGCGTGCGTGCGTGCGTGCGTGCGTGCGTGCGTGCGTGCGTGCGTGCGTGCGTGCGTGCGTGCGTGCGTGCGTGCGTGCGTGCGTGCGTGCGTGCGTGCGTGCGTGCGTGCGTGCGTGCGTGCGTGCGTGCGTGTGGGCGTATGTGGGTGGGTGTGTGTGGGTGTGTGGGTGTGGGTGTGGGCGCGCGCCCGTCCATCCGCACTGATCTGTGAAAACCTCCGGCCAGCATAGGGCTCGAACCCATCAACTTTGCGTTACAAGACTGACGCTTTAACACGTGGACGGCCGGGGGTCTGCGCCAAACACGAACGGCGGAGGGAGGGGGGGTTGATTTCAGCCCCCCTAAGATCTCGAAAATCACGCAACGTAGCGACAAGCAGAAAACGGCAATAGATAGCTCGAGACAAGCTCTATAGAAAGTATATCTGTCTTTTGTTATGTCAGGTCAATATTGAGGTCACCAAGGGTCATCAAGGGTCAGATTTTCCAGTTTTAGGACTTTTCTCCAGAGACAGGAACGATATATATATGATAGGTAGGAACACACGGGAAAAAAGCAATGGAATGCTCTTGTAAAATGAAATAGCTAAGGTGTCTTCAAGTGTGACCTCAGGTCAATAATGAAAGCTCCAGAGGTCAGCAAAGGTCAAAAAGACTACTTTTTGGAAAAGCTGTTTTTCGAAATAACATTTTACCTAGAAAAGATAGGGAAATAGTGTTGACGCCATCGTGTTTTTCTCGTCATGACGCTTCCAATCATATTCCTGTTGACCAGGTTAGGTCAACACAGAAATGTGACCTCAGGTAAAGGTCAAGTGGTGACCCAAGTAGATCAAGTTGCATATTGGGAGACATGACTTGATGAGACAAACACATTAGTACAGGTTTCATTTCTCTATCTTCATTCTGTCGAGAGTTTATACAAAAAAGTGTTGGTGACCTTGTATTGGTCACTAGACAAAATTTTCCCCTGGAGCATCAAGAATGGCCTATGATAACATGATCCAGAAGGAATTGGGCTGCTATCATGCGTATTCTCGGAAAAGGAAACATTTGAATATTTCCCCATTTACTTATGCTGGGGAGGTCACGAAATTGACCCTACCTAAGGTCACCGATATAACAAATCCGAGATTATCTAATTGTAGGTACCTATGACCTTATGACATCCTGTAAGTTTGGAACCGATCGGCTAACAGCTGTGACTGTGGTATGACCGCACACTTTTTGGAGGTGGGGTCACGTGACCTGACCTGGTGACCTGATCTGAGATGACCCGAGGTAAACAAATTCAGACTATGTGGGTTATTGATGCCCAACCATCTGTGCCAAATTTGACGGCGCTGCGCGCCGCCGTTTTTTGCTATTCAGGAAAACCGGAGGGAGGGGGGGGGGGGGGGGCGGAAATTAACCCCCCGGCCGTGGGCGTGTTAACCAACTGAGCTAACTAGCCGACAGGCTGTAGGTTCCGTAGAGAGGCTATCTCTCGCCTACCACTCGCAGCTCGGCTAGGCATGGCGGGTAGGCATCCTTTTAAAACTTCCACCTTTTAAAACTCCCCAAATCCCATCCCAGCCTCATTAATTCTCGCCATTCATCACAAACATCAAAATAAAACGTCGCTTATAACGTGCTGCGGAACCATAGAGGTCAGATTGGCACGGGCTATGGATGAATCATCGCCCTTATTGACGCAGTATACCGGGTGTCGCTGCCGGTACTGAGCGCGAAAAATAATTTGCTTAAGGGCAGACTTTTCTGATATATAAAAACATAATTTATAGTGAAAAACTTGCTTTCAATCGTCTGTAGCCTCCTTCTCCAGGCACGTACCCAAAGGGAAGGGGCGGTTGCGACCGCCCCCCCCCCCCCCTCCCTGGAGGCCAGGAGGGCTCTTTTCGGCGCGCGTAGCGCGCCGAAAAAGGCCGACGAGACCGCGCGAAGCGCGGTATCATGGGTTCTTTACCACGCGAAGCGTGGTCTTTAGAGAGTTTATAACACTTCAGAGGCTCTTTCGGGCCTCCAGGGCCCTCTCTGAACGACCAGAGGGCCCCCTGAACTTGCCGAATGGGCCCCTAGTCAGCACGGAGGGGCCACTGTGCAAGTCGGAGGGCCCTCAGAGCATGTCACAATGTGAAAAAGCAGCCAGCACAGTCCCATGCCAGGTCGAAGGGCCCCTTAGAAGGCTGGAGGGCTCCTGGAGAGACCCGAGGGCTCCTGGAAAGCTCAAAGCGCCCCTGTGCAGATCGGAGGGGCTTCTGACCAGACCGAAAGAACCCCTGGGCGAGTAAGAACCCCTGTACATGCCGAATTGGACCCTAGCCAGCACGGAGGGGCTCCAGGGCAGGTCAGAGGGTCCCTTGAGCATGTCGGCAGGGCGACAAAGCAGCCAGCGCTGTTCGACCAGAAGAGTCGCTAGGCAGATCGGAGGGGCTCCTGGGCAAGTCCGAGGGCCCATGGCTAGACCGAAAGGGACCCTGGGTCGGTCGGAAGGGCCCTTTAACATCCCAGATGAGTTCCTAGCCAGACTGGAGGGGCCCCTGGGCAGGTCGGTGTGGCCCCTCAGCATGTCGGCAGGGCGACAAAGCAGCCAGTGCAGTCCCTAGCCAGGTCGGAAGGACCTCTGAACAGGCCAAATGGGCCCCTTGACACACAAGAGGGACTTCTTGGAAGGTCAGAGGAGTCCCTGGTCAGACCGGAAGGGCCAAAAGCACGTAGAGATTCCAGATGAAGATTAAATACAAAGAGGACTTACTCCACAAGAAAAATATTAAAAACGGAGCTTTCGAGTATATTGTAACACCCTTCGTCAGGGTGTTACAATATACCCTAAAGCTCTGATTTTATTTTTTCTTGTATAGTAAGCCCTCTTTGTATTGAATATATATCACCTACTCCACATCATGTCTTTTCGCGGATCCTAGATGAGTCCCTGAACAGGTCGGAAGGGCGTTGAAAAAGTCGGAGGGGCCCCTAGACGATCTGAAGGGACCCTCGGCCTTTCGACAGTAAGAATGCAGTTGTCCAGGGAATACAACTCAAAATTTTCGCGCTGCTTCGCGGCGCAATTTATGTACAAATTTAATTATATGCAGGTTATAAAAAATCGCCTGTTTCTCGGCGCATTTATTTGTTATGTTGCTACTTCCCTATATAATTGGGCAAAATAGTTCACTTTAGCACTTTTTTACCGTACTTTTAAACGCACAATAGCATTTTTAGAGGTCCGCACCATATGCAATGCGACGTATTGATGAGAAAGCATATCCAGGGCATAAGACTCAAAATTTTCGCGCAGCTTCGCGGCGCAATTGGTTTAAGGGTTCCAGGTATTGAGCTTGAACAATATTCCAAGTTGGTACTTGGAATATTTTTTCCTGATTCCAAATCAGATTCC
>JAXIVJ010014336.1:0-2500 GCA_036785665.1 Chirona hameri | reverse complement strand
GTTTTTAGAATGTGTCGCTCTACATTGTGCCATTGGTGAAATATAAGGAAGTAATTTAACGTGTTGGCCGGCCTGCCACCCACACCGCGTAACACGCAGCCATCCTGGGCGTGTGTTTATTCTTGACCTGGTGATATAGTGCCATCCGGCCATCCTGGGCGTATGTTTATTCTGACCTGACGACCCGGCCATCTGGGAGTATGTTTATTCTGACCTGGTGATATAGTGCCATCCGGCCATCCTGGGCGTATGTTTATTCTGACCTGACGACCGGCCATCCTGGGAGTATGTTTATTCTGACCTGGTGATATAGTGCCATCCGGCCATCCTGGGCGTATGTTTATTCTGACCTGACGACCCGGCCATCCTGGGAGTATGTTTATTCTGACCTGGTGATATAGTGCCATCCGGCCATCCTGGGCGTATGTTTATTCTGACCTGACGACCCGGCCATCCTGGGAGTATGTTTATTCTGACCTGGTGATATAGTGCCATCCGGCCATCCTGGGCGTATGTTTTTTCTGACCTGATGATCCGGCCATCTTGGGCGTATTGTTTATTTTGACCGACCGATCCGGCCATCCTGGGCGAATGTTTATTCTGACTTGATGATCCGGCCATCCTGGGCGTGTGTTTATTCTGACCTGATGATACAGAGCCATCCGGCCATCCTGGGCGTATGTTCATTCTGACCTGATGATCCGGCCATCTTGGGCGTGTGTTTATTCTGACCTGATGATCCGGCCATCCTGGGCGTATGTTTATTCTGACCTGATGATAGCAGTGCCATCCGGCCATCCTGGGCGTGTGTTTATTCTGACCTGATGACACAGAGCCATCCGGCCATCCTGGCATATGTTTATTCTGATCTGACGATCCGGCTATCCTGGGCGTATGTTTATTCTGACCTGATGATCCGGCCATCCTGGGCGTGTGCTTATTTCTGACCTGGTGATATAGTGCCATCCGGCCATCCTGGGCGTATGTTTATTCTGACCTGATGATCCGGCCATCCTGGGCATGTGCTTATTCTGACCTGATGATATAGTGCCATCCGGCCATCCTGGGCGTATGTTTATTCTGACCTGATGATCAGAGCCATCCGGCCATCCTGGCCGTATGTTTATTCTGACCTGATGATACAGAGCCATCTTGGCCATCCTGGCCGTATGTTTATTCTGACCTGATTGATCCGGCCATCCTGGCGTGTGCTTATTCTGACCTGATGATATAGTGCCATCCGGCCATCCTGGGCGTATGTTTATTCTGACCTGATGATCCGGCCATCCTGGGCGTATGTTTATTCTGACCTGACGATACAGAGCCATCGGCCATCCTGGCGTATGTTTATTCTGACCTGATGATACAGAGCCATCTGGCCATCCTGGCCGTATGTTATTCTGACCTGATGATCCGGCCATCCTGGGCCTATGTTTATTCTGACCTGGTGACACAGTGCCATCCGGCCATCCTGGGCGTATGTTTATTCTCACCTGATGATACAGAGCCATCCGGCCATCCTGGGCGTATGTTTATTCTGACCTGATGATACAGAGCCATCTGGCCATCCTGGGCGTATGTTTATTCTGACCTGACTATACAGAGCCATCTGGCCATCCTGGCGTATGTTTATTCTGACCTGATGATCCGGCCATCCTGGGCGTATGTTTATTCTGACCTGATGATACAGAGCCATCTGGCCATCCTGGGCGTGTGTTTATTCTGACCTGATGATACAGAGCCATCCGGCATCCTGGGCGTATGTTTGCTGGCCAGCACTCAAGATGGCCAGGTCCCGATGACGGATCCATGACACCTGCCAATAGAAAATATCAGCACGGTATGATTATCGGTTGTAGGTACAGCATATCTCTCTTTGAAAATCATAATGGGGGAGACTTCCAGTACCGTCCAGCTAGACGCGTCTAAGTCTTGGACGCGCCTAGCTGGACGATTGTGATCGGTTCGTGACTTTCACTGCCGTTTAAATCGTATTTTTTCTCAACATTACCAGCCACATTATAATATGCTTGTTCAATGTTATATTTGTGTTCCCTCATATACGGTTTAGTTTTACATAGTATTTCTAATATGATAAACAAATTTGAAGAGGCTCTAACTTGAAATATATATTTCCATCGAAAATGTCCGCTGTGGAGTATGCCAACTAGCTGGGCCGGTATTATCCGATTTCCAAATTTAGGATATCGTGGTTATTGTTATTGAATGAAATGAATATAATTGATTATTATTTATTATCAATTAGTAAATGCATTATTTATATGTCTTGTATTCTG
The DNA here is from genome assembly GCA_036785665.1 of Chirona hameri. Taxonomy (NCBI): domain Eukaryota; kingdom Metazoa; phylum Arthropoda; class Thecostraca; order Balanomorpha; family Balanidae; genus Chirona; species Chirona hameri. The sequence continues at coordinate 203 of JAXIVJ010014336.1, read as the reverse complement.
TACGTTTCAGCACAGAGAGCTGAGGCAGTAATTTCTGCCATACTGTCTTAGCCCTCCGTGTTATATAATTAATTAATAGATTGTCTTTACTTAAAAAATATTGACGTTTTGATTCATTTTTATGCACTATTTTATGTTGATTATTTTGGAAAAGTGGTTATTTTATTGATTTGTATTATATACAAGGAGAGGAGAGAGGGAGA
>JAXIVJ010014335.1:17500-34702 GCA_036785665.1 Chirona hameri | reverse complement strand
TACGCTGATGTCGTTATACAGCAGCGCCAGCTCGTTCCTCGAGTTGCAGAGGAACGCGCTGAAACACAGCAGGACTTCGTGACACGCTGACCAGGAGACAGTTAGCTGACCAGGAGACAGTCAGCTGACCAGGAGACAGTCAGCTGACCAGGAGACAGTTAGCTGACCAGGGAGACAGTCAGCTGACCAGGAGACAGTTAGCTGACCAGGAGACAGAGACAGTCAGCTGACCAGTAGACAGTCAGCTGCCCAGGAGACAGTCAGCTGACCAGAGACAGTCAGCTGACCAGGAGACAGTTAGCTGACCAGGAGACAGTCAGCTGACCAGGAGACAGTCAGCTGACCAGGAGACAGTCAGCTGACCAGGAGACAGTCAGCTGACCAGGAGACAGTCAGCTGATCAGGAGACAGTTAGCTGACCAGGAGACAGTTAGCTGACCAGGAGACAGTCAGCTGACCAGGAGACAGTTAGCTGACCAGGAGACATTAGCTGACCAGGAGATAGTCAGCTGACCCAGGAGATAGTCAGCTGACCAGGAACAGTCAGCTGACCAGGGAGACAGTCAGCTGACCAGGAGACAGTTAGCTGACCAGGAGAGTTAGCTCACCAGGAGATAGTCAGCTGACCAGGAGACAGTTAGCTGACCAGGAGACAGTCAGCTACAGTTAGCTGACAGGAGACAGTTAGCTGACCAGGAGATAGTCAGCTGACCAGGAGACAGTCAGCTGACCAGGAGACAGTTAGCTGACCAGGAGATAGTCAGCTGACCAGGAGACAGTCAGCTGACCAGGAGACAGTCAGCTGACCAGGAGACAGTCAGCTGACCAGGAGACAGTCAGCTGACCGGCCGACAGTCAGCTGACCAGGAGACAGTCAGCTGACGCGGAGACAGAGACAGTCAGCTGACCAGGAGACAGTCAGCTGACCAGGAGACAAGTCAGCTGACCAGGATACAGTCAGCTGACCAGGAGACAGTCAGCTGACCAGTAGACAGTCAGCTGACCGGCCGACAGTCAGCTGACCAGGAGACAGTCAGCTGACCAGGAGACAGTCAGCTGACCGGGGAGACAGAGTCAGTCAGCTGACCAGGAGACAGTCAGCTGACCAGGAGACAGTCAGCTGACCAGGAGACAGTCAGCTGACCAGGAGACAGTCAGCTGACCGGCCCGACAGTCAGCTGACCAGGAGACAGTCAGCTGACCAGGAGACAGTCAGCTGACCGGGAGACAGAGACAGTCAGCTGACCAGGAGACAGTCAGCTGACCAGGAGACAGTCAGCTGACCAGGAGACAGTCAGCTGACCAGGAGACAGTCAGCTACAGTCAGCTGACCAGGAGACAGTCAGCTGACCAGGAGACAGTTAGCTGACCAGGAGACAGTTAGCTGACCAGGGGAAGATAGTCAGCTGACCAGGAGACAGTCAGCTGACCAGGAGACAGTCAGCTGACCAGGAGACAGTCAGCTGACCAGGAGACAGTCAGCTGACCAGGAGACAGTCAGCTGACCAGGAGACAGTCAGCTGACCAGGAGACAGTCAGCTGACCAGGAGACAGTCAGCTGACCAGGAGACAGTCAGCTGACCGAGCCGACAGTCAGCTGACCAGGAGACAGTCAGCTGACCAGGAGACAGTCAGCTGACCAGGAGACAGTCAGCTGACCAGGAGACAGTCAGCTGACCAGGAGACAGTTAGCTGACCAGGAGACAGTTAGCTGACCCAGGAGATAGTCAGCTGACCAGGAGACAGTCAGCTGACCAGGAGACAGTCAGCTGACCAGGAGACAGTCAGCTGACCAGGAGACAGTCAGCTGACCAGGAGACAGTCAGCTGACCAGGAGACAGTCAGCTGACCAGGAGACAGTCAGCTGACCAGGAAACAGTCAGCTGACCAGGAGACAGTCAGCTGACCAGGAGACAGTCAGCTGACCAGGAGACAGTCAGCTGACCAGGAGACAGTCAGCTGACAGGAGACAGTCAGCTGACCAGGAGACAGTTAGCTGACCAGGAGACAGTTAGCTGACCAGGAGATAGTCAGCTGACCAGGAGACAGTCAGCTGACCAGGAGACAGTCAGCTGACCAGGAGACAGTCAGCTACAGTCAGCTGACCAGGAGACAGTCAGCTGACCAGGAGACAGTTAGCTGACCAGGAGACAGTTAGCTGACCAGGAGATAGTCAGCTGACCAGGAGACAGTCAGCTGACCAGGAGACAGTCAGCTGACCAGGAGACAGTCAGCTGACCAGGAGACAGTCAGCTGACCAGGAGACAGTCAGCTGACCGGCCGACAGTCAGCTGACCAGGAGACAGTCAGCTGACCAGGAGACAGTCAGCTGACCGGGAGACAGAGACAGTCAGCTGACCAGGAAACAGTCAGCTGACCAGGAGACAGTCAGCTGACCAGGAGACAGTCAGCTACAGTCAGCTGACCAGGAGACAGTCAGCTGACCAGGAGACAGTCAGCTGACCAGGAGACAGTCAGCTGACCAGGAGACAGTCAGCTGACCAGGAGACAGTCAGCTGACCAGGAGACAGTCAGCTGACCAGGAGACAGTCAGCTGACCAGGAGACAGTCAGCTGACCAGGGAGACAGTCAGCTGACCAGGATATAGTCAGCTGACCAGGAGACAGTCAGCTGACCAGGAGATAGTCAGCTGACCAGGAGACAGTCAGCTGACCAGGAGAGTCAGCTGACCAGGAGACAGTCAGCTGACCAGGAGACAGTCAGCTGACCAGGAGACAGTCAGCTGACCAGGAGACAGTCAGCTGACACAGGAGACAGTCAGCTGACCAGGAGACAGTCAGCTGACCAGGAGACAGTCAGCTGACAAGGAGACAAGGAACGTTCATTGCCCACCACTTACAAACATTCATTCTACGCACCCGTCGATTCATCTCCACACCCCAACATTCACACATTACCCATTCGGCTTGTTGACCTGACCTCGGCTGACCGGTGCCTGGGACACATTAAGTGTACCAAACGGTTTGCTCGGAGGGTCGTTGGCGGGGGTTGGCGCTGTCTGATCCCCTGCTTTAGTTATTCTCTTATTTCTAGTGTATGTCATTTCTGTTAGGTTGTTTATGTGGACTTATGCCAGTTTATTATTTTAGTTATACTCCTTAGGAGAGGCGCTTTAATTTAAGCCATTGCTTTTGCGATTTAAGCCATTGCTTTTGCGCCAACCCGCTACTGTAATTTCATTTTGATTGTTTTTTCTGTTAATAAAATACTGTGAACTGAACAGTCAGGCACCAGGATACAGTCAGCTGGTAAGGAGACAGTCAGCTGACAAGGAGACAGTCAGCTGACCAGGAAGCAGTCAGCTGACCAGGAGACAGTCAGCTGACCAGGAGACAGTCAGCTGACCAGGAGACAGTCAGCTGATCAGGAGACAGTCAGCTGACAAGGAGACAGTCAGCTGACCAGGCGACAGTCAGCTGACAAGGAGACAGTCAGCTGACCAGGAAACAGTCAGCTGACCAGGAGACAGTCAGCTGACCAGGAGACAGTCAGCTGACCAGGAGACAGCCAGCTGACCAGGAGACAGTCAGCTGACCAGGAGACAGTCAGTTGACCAGGAGACAGTCAGCTGACCGGCTGACAGTCAGCTGACCGGCCGACAGTCAGCTGATTGACCTGTCTGTCATTCTCCGCTGCCGTCTCACGTTCGAGACAGCGGAATATGACGATTAAAGCGACCTTTATATGACCTTTCGCCGGATCGAGTTAAAATAAGGCACCTTCACTTGACACATTACGAGGCTCTCTATTATGCAAACCTTAGTACACGCAATGAACAACGCTATTGATGGGCTACCTTTCACCGGTAGATTGTGAAACTCAAGGTCGCCATCTGTTCACCTGTTCTGGCCGCCCTCTGTTCACCTGTTCTTGCCGGATGATCCACGTCGTGAACAGCCGAGGCGATCAGACAGATGGCCTCGTCCACAGCGTCAAACACACTCTTGAGTCGCTCCTTCTCCAGGAAGTAGGCGGTGCACTGCAGGACGTCGCAGGCGTGCGTCGAATTGTGGTACGAGTTCTGAGAGTGGTAGTTGGCCTCTGTGAAGGGGAGACAGACCAGGGTCAGTGGGTGAAGCTGCGGTACGAGGTGTGGTAGTTGGCCTCTGTGAAGTGGAGATATACCAGGGTCAGTGGGTGAAGCTGCGGTACGAGGTGTGGTAGTTGGCCTCTGTGAAGTGGACGGACCAGTCAGTGGGTCAAGCTGTCGAGCTCTGCGAGTGGTAGTTGGGGTGGTGGAACCGCTTGGCACATAAGTGTGACTTCTCACAAGTGTTCCTTTCAGCACTCGAAACTGTGTCGCATCACTGAAATGTGGATCTCTCGGTGGTCTGATTCGTTATAAAGGACCGCACTCAATGCCGGAGCCGACGCGAGACAGTCCGTGCCTACGTAGTACACACAGTACCGGAGATGAGCTGCTGGCGAGTCAGCCAGTGTCTCATCCGCCGGGCACGGACGCACTCATTTCAAACCCTCAGCATTCCACACTGTATCGAATCGCATGAATTCAGGCTTCTCTGCACTCGCATCAATACGTAAAATACTTTTCAGTATTCCACACATTGTGATTGGACCAGTTAAACTACTTACTGCAGTTCGCCAAACTCTGCACATCCGTAACAGGCCGTAACTGGAATTTAAAGCTGAGCTAAAATCCAAACCGCGTCGGCTCACCGATCAGATTGAGCCAGTTCTCCAGAGTGCCGATATCAATGCCGAGAGTGTTTGGTACGTCGAATTTCAGGAACACGTCCATTCCCATCCATATGAGTGGCCTGCAACAGAAGATCACGTCACCGTCTGGCCAGGTAATGCCAGGTAATGTCATCATGTCCCGCTCCTGCCCCGCCCCCACCCTACCCTCACCCCGCCCATCCCGGCTGCCCAGCTGACCATGCAGCCGACGGCCCCGCCCGGCCCGTCTCCGCCTGCGCCACCACACCGTAAACTGTGACCAACGTGTATAGTGTAAGCTGACTGACTGAGCGGGGCGAGCCAACGCGGGCCGGGCGGCGGCGCGGCCCGCTCCTCGGCCGCCCGTGGTACTGCCGGCGATTGATTGATTGATTGATTGATTCAGTGCCGCGCACCGGACCCGGCCGAGCCGACACGACAGGCACTCGTTTGTCTGGATCTGCCCGGCATTACAGCATTACCACGCCGGCGGTCAGTCCATCAATCTGACCCGGAGCCGCCGGGAGCCGCCGGGAGCCGCCGGGAGCCGCCTGGAGCCGTCAGGAGCCGCCAGGACGTCTGAGGGCCGCCGGGAGCCACCGGGAGCCGCCGGGAGCCACCGGGAGCTGCCGGGAGCCGCCCGCAGCCGCCGGGAGCCACCGGGAGCCACCGGGAGCTGCCAGGAGCCGCCAGGAGCCGCCGGGAGCCGCCGGGAGCCGCCGGGAGCCGCCGGGAGCCGCCGGGAGCCGCCGGGAGCTGCCGGGAGCCGTCGGGAGCTGCCGGGAGCTGCCAGGAGCCGTCGGGAGCTCCCGGGAGCCGCCGGGAGCCGCCGGGAGCCTCCGGGAGCCGCCGGGAGCCGTCGGGAGCTGCCGGGAGCCGCCGGGAGCTGCCGGGAGCTGCCGGGAGCCGCCGGGAGCTGCCGGGAGCCGCCGGGAGCTGCCGGGACGTCTTGAGGGCCGCCGCGGCGCGGCTCCGGCCGCCGCTCTCACCGTTTGTTGGTGATCATTTCCAGCTGGAAGATGTCAAAGTCCCAGCACATGTCGCGCTCGAGCAGGCTGCAGATGCCGGTCGAGTTGGTCTGGATGTTGGGCAGTGACGGCCGGCCGGTGCGGTTCAGTCGCCCGCTGCTCTCCGACAGCCGCCGCGACACCGTCGACTCCGAGGACGGCGAGGGACCGTGCTGCCGGCGGAGGGGGGGAGGGGGTCACTACGTGCTGCCGGCGGAGGGTGGAAGGGGTCACTACGTGCTGCCGGCGGAGGGGAGGGGGTCACTCGATCATCGCGGGGTTACCGTGCAGCACCGAGAGCCAGTGAAGACAGCCTGCCTCAGACGCCGGTTCATGTACCCACCAGGCGGCGTCCGGACAGACTGTGTACCGGCGGTGGCGGCCGGGCAGACCACAGACCGGGCCCGTGGCCGGCCTGAGCGCTGTGCCGCCGTCACACACCGGTCTCCACGGCTGACGGCAGGCCCGCTACTCGGCAGATCCGGCAGACGGGTGGCCGCGCCGTCCCGCCGACACACTATTTATAGGCCCCAGCGGCGGCGGCCTGGCGACTCCGGCGGCACACAGGCCGCCGGACACTCACGCCGTAACGCGCTTTATGGGCGCTGCCGACGGCCACTCGGGTGATGAGAGGCCGGGCCAGGTCAAACATCGACGGCACTTCCACGGCAGCCGCGCGGCCGGCCGAGCTCGGCGCCAGGGGGCCGAGCGGCGGCCCGGCGGCTGGGACCGGCGGGACGGACCGGCGCTCCTTACCGACAGCAGAGCTCCGAGCAGGTCGTTTGTGACGGGATCCTGCATCTGATGAGCCGCGTCCTTCCCGGGAACATTGAGCTGCGGCGAGTACAGCTCCGTCGACTTGAGAATCTCCAGACCCTGCCGGCGAGAGGCTCAGGTCACCTCCTACACAGCTGTACAGGGGGTGGGGGTGGGGGGGGGGGGGGGCAGTCAACGCTCTCAGGTCAACGATCTCAGGTCACCACCTACACAGTTGTACAGAGAGAACAGTTGCCGACCTCCGGTCACCAGGTACACAGCTGTACATACAGCGCATCAGACAGGCCAAGGCGGCAGGCAGGTGCCGGCAGTCAGTGGCTGGTTCTGACAGCTGCGGCAGCTACCGGTCCCTCTGCGCGTCGCCCCGAGCGGGCTGCTCGAGGGAGAGAGCTAGGTCGTCTCGCGGCCGTTTGACACGCGAGATAAGCAGCTCGGCGCGGCTATTATGACACAGCGTGACGAAAGACTTACATTAAACAAACAGAGCGGGCCCCGTCTGCCGCGCCCCACACCGCCGCCGGCCGCAGCCCCATCCACCTACCCACCGTCCTGACCGTCTGCTGCGGGCGGCCGCCGCGCCCCACACCGCCGCCGGCCGCAGACCCATCCACCTACCCACCGTCCTGACCGCCGCGCCCCGCCGCCGGCCGCAGACCCCATCCACCTACCCACCGTCCTGACCGCCGCGCCCCGCACCGCCACCGGCCGCAGCCCCATCCACCTACCCACCGTCCTGACCGCCGCGCCCCGCACCGCCACCGGCCGCAGCCCCATCCACCTACCCACCGTCCTGACCGCCGCGCCCCGCACCGCCACCGGCCGCAGCCCCATCCACCTACCCACCGTCCTGACCGCCGCGCCCCGCACCGCCACCGGCCGCAGCCCCATCCACCTACCCACCGTCCTGACCGCCGCGCCCCGCACCGCCACCGGCCGCAGCCCCATCCACCTACCCACCGTCCTGACCGCCGCGCCCCGCACCGCCGCCGGCCGCAGCCCCATCCACCTACCCACCGTCCTGACCGCCGCGCCCCGCACCGCCGCCGGCCGCAGCCCCATCCACCTACCCACCGTCCTGACCGCCGCGCCCCGCACCGCCACCGGCCGCAGCCCCATCCACCTACCCACCGTCCTGACCGCCGCGCCCCGCACCGCCACCGGCCGCAGCCCCATCCACCTACCCACCGTCCTGACCGCCGCGCCCCGCCGCCGGCCGCAGACCCATCCACCTACCCACCGTCCTGACCGCCGCGCCCCGCACCGCCACCGCCGCAGCCCCATCCACCTACCCACCGTCCTGACCGCCGCGCCCCGCACCGCCGCCGGCCGCAGCCCCATCCACCTACCCACCGTCCTGACCGCCGCGCCCCGCACCGCCACCGGCCGCAGCCCCATCCACCTACCCACCGTCCTGACCGCCGCGCCCCGCACCGCCACCGGCCGCAGCCCCATCCACCTACCCACCGTCCTGACCGTCTGCGCAGCCGTCTGGACCAGACACACAGACCGAACTGGTCTACAATAACATCACATCAATTAACTGGTCACGCCAGTTTCGCCCACTGCATGCGTTCTAACCTGTTGCTAAAATGAGCCCTCCGGGCTTCCAGCGATACGGAAAAATAAGCAGATTGGGTCAGTTCATTCATAGAAAAATGTATTTACAGTATGTCGACTACGCGCAACACGAACTACACGACTCTAAACTCACTAACGACGGTGCAGCTGATCTGGTCCCCATTTCAACACTATCACCGGCTGACGCATTCACAGGGCCGATGGCTGTGTGTGTGTGGTGTAGTGGGGTGGGTGGGGTGGGGGCAGTGTCTCCTCCTCACCTTCTCTAACGCCTGAGCCACGTACATGGGCGCTGCCTGCTGCGCCGCAAGGATGATGCCGATCACCTTGGTGATGGGCGCCTCGATCCCCGGCGGCACCTTGGCCAGGCTGGCGCGCCGTACCACCACATGAGACCCTGTCACAGAGGCAGGCCAGGTCAGGCCCTGTCACAGGGGCAGGTCAGGCCGTCACAGGGGCAGGTCAGGTCAGGTCAGACCCTGTGACAGGGGCAGGTCAGGCCGTCACAGGGGCAGGTCAGGTCAGGCCGTCACAGGGGCAGGTCAGGTCAGGCCGTCACAGGGACAGGGCAGGCCATACCACCGGGGCAGGTCAAAGACACATAAGGGTTAATATCAGATGGTTAAAGTATAGGAATTGGCCCTGGCATAATGCTTCAGCTGTAACGTACTGCATTTACTCGTGTGACAATGGGTCCAAATTGATACTCCAGTAACCTAGGCTCAAAATGAGAGAACCTGTTCACTAAGGCACATGACTGTCTTGATATTCATTGGTGAGTGGATTTTTCCATAAAATGCATTCGCCAAGTCACACACATATAGTTATTGTTACATCATATATACATCCTTACATCCTATACACAAATATTAACTTCTCATATCGACTATCGAGCTGTACAATTCAAGTTTTGTTTTGCGTGGCGATACGACGGGATAACGTAATCTATCCAAACCATCAGCTGATTATTATGCAGATACAACACGCGCTACAAATACAGGCGGCCACCAACAACCAGGAAACGAGATTTGGAACAAAATAGGGTTACTATATACATATCATATAATGCATAACACAGAGTGTACTGGATAAACACATACCACCGCACATCATCAGCGCGGCTCGTTAGTACAGTCGACAGACGGGCAGAAGCGGGGTTAGCTGGCGGCGGGTTAGATAGCGGCACCCTCCCCCTTGTCTCACACTGTGCGGCCCGACCCGCCAGAGCGGAACACCACCTCACTTGAGGAAGTCCAGCAGACACTACTGACGTGAAACAACACTAACAACACTATCAGTCCAGCAGACACTACTGACGTGAGACAACATTAAAAACACCACCTCACTTGAGGAAGTCCAGCAGACACTACTGACGTGAGACAATATTAACAACACCACCTCACTTGAGGAAGTCCAGCAGACACTACTGACGTGATACAACATTAACAATACCACCTCACTTGAGGAAGTCCAGCAGACACTACTGACGTGATACAACATTAACAACACCACCTCACTTGAGGAAGTCCAGCAGACACTACTGACGTGATACAACATTAACAACACCACCTCACGTGAGACAACATTGAGGAACACCACCTCACTTGAGGAAGTCCAGCAGACACTACTGACGTGAGACAACATTAACAACACCACCTCACTTGAGGAAGTCCAGCAGACACTACTGACGTGAGACAACATTAACAACACCACCTCACTTGAGGAAGTCCAGCAGACACTACTGACGTGAGACAACATTAACAACACCACCTCACTTGAGGAAGTCCAGCAGACACTACTGACGTGAGACAACATTAACAACACCACCTCACTTGAGGAAGTCCAGCAGACACTACTGACGTGAGACAACATTAACAATACCACCTCACTTGAGGAAGTCCAGCAGACACTACTGACGTGAGACAACATTAATGACACCACGGACAGCCAGACGGACGGACGGACGGACGGACGGACCGTACATAATACACGGCGCACGGTTCATCACGTTCATGTTGTCTCACGTCAGTAGTGTCTGCTGGACTTCCTCAAGTGAGGTGGTGTTGTTAATGTTGTATCACGTCAGTAGTGTCTGCTGGACTTCCTCAAGTGAGGTGGTGTTGTTAATGTTGTCTCACGTCAGTAGTGTCTGCTGGACTTCCTCAAGTGAGGTGGTGTTGTTGATGTTGTCTCACGTCAGTAGTGTCTGCTGGACTTCCTCAAGTGAGGTGGTGTTGTTAATGTTGTATCACGTCAGTAGTGTCTGCTGGACTTCCTCAAGTGAGGTGGTGTTGTTAATGTTGTCTCACGTCAGTAGTGTCTGCTGGACTTCCTCAAGTGAGGTGGTGTTGTTAATGTTGTATCACGTCAGTAGTGTCTGCTGGACTTCCTCAAGTGAGGTGGTGTTGTTAATGTTGTCTCACGTCAGTAGTGTCTGCTGGACTTCCTCAAGTGAGGTGGTATGGTTAATGTTGTATCACGTCAGTAGTGTCTGCTGGACTTCCTCAAGTGAGGTGGTGTTGTTGATGTTGTCTCACGTCAGTAGTGTCTGCTGGACTTCCTCAAGTGAGGTGGTGTTCATGTTGTCTCACGTCAGTAGTGTCTGCTGGACTTCCTCAAGTGAGGTGGTATGGTTAATGTTGTATCACGTCAGTAGTGTCTGCTGGACTTCCTCAAGTGAGGTGGTGTTGTTAATGTTGTATCACGTCAGTAGTGTCTGCTGGACTTCCTCAAGTGAGGTGGTGTTGTTAATGTTGTATCACGTCAGTAGTGTCTGCTGGACTTCCTCAAGTGAGGTGGTGTTGTTAATGTTGTCTCACGTCAGTAGTGTCTGCTGGACTTCCTCAAGTGAGGTGGTGTTGTTAATGTTGTATCACGTCAGTAGTGTCTGCTGGACTTCCTCAAGTGAGGTGGTGTTGTTAATGTTGTCTCACGTCAGTAGTGTCTGCTGGACTTCCTCAAGTGAGGTGGTGTTGTTAATGTTGTCTCACGTCAGTAGTGTCTGCTGGACTTCCTCAAGTGAAGTGGTGTTGTTAATGTTGTCTCACGTCAGTAGTGTCTGCTGGACTTCCTCAAGTGAGGTGGTGTTGTTGATGTTGTCTCACGTCAGTAGTGTCTGCTGGACTTCCTCAAGTGAGGTGGTGTTGTTGATGTTGTCTCACGTCAGTAGTGTCTGCTGGACTTCCTCAAGTGAGGTGGTGTTGTTGATGTTGTCTCACGTCAGTAGTGTCTGCTGGACTTCCTCAAGTGAGGTGGTGTTGTTAATGTTGTCTCACGTCAGTAGTGTCTGCTGGACTTCCTCAAGTGAGGTGGTGTTGTTAATGTTGTCTCACGTCAGTAGTGTCTGCTAGACTTCCTCAAGTGAGGTGGTGTTGTTAATGTTGTCTCACGTCAGTAGTGTCTGCTGGACTTCCTCAAGTGAGGTGGTGTTGTTGATGTTGTCTCACGTCAGTAGTGTCTGCTGGACTTCCTCAAGTGAGGTGGTGTTGTTGATGTTGTCTCACGTCAGTAGTGTCTGCTGGACTTCCTCAAGTGAGGTGGTGTTGTTGATGTTGTCTCACGTCAGTAGTGTCTGCTGGACTTCCTCAAGTGAGGTGGTGTTGTTAATGTTGTATCACGTCAGTAGTGTCTGCTGGACTTCCTCAAGTGAGGTGGTATGGTTAATGTTGGTATCACGTCAGTAGTGTCTGCTGGACTTCCTCAAGTGAGGTGGTGTTGTTAATGTTGTCTCACGTCAGTAGTGTCTGCTGGACTTCCTCAAGTGAGGTGGTGTTGTTAATGTTGTCTCACGTCATTAGTGTCTGCTGGACTTCCTCAAGTGATGTGGTGTTGTTGATGTTGTCTCACGTCAGTAGTGTCTGCTGGACTTCCTCAAGTGAGGTGGTGTTGTTAATGTTGTCTCACGTCAGTAGTGTCTGCTGGACTTCCTCAAGTGAGGTGGTATGGTTAATGTTGTCTCACGTCAGTAGTGTCTGCTGTACTTCCTCAAGTGAGGTGGTGGTGTTAATGTTGTATCACGTCAGTAGTGTCTGCTGGACTTCCTCAAGTGAGGTGGTGTTGTTAATGTTGTCTCACGTCAGTAGTGTCTGCTGGACTTCCTCAAGTGAGGTGGTGTTGTTAATGTTGTCTCACGTCAGTAGTGTCTGCTGGACTTCCTCAAGTGAGGTGGTGGTGTTAATGTTGTATCACGTCAGTAGTGTCTGCTGGACTTCCTCAAGTGAGGTGGTGTTGTTAATGTTGTCTCACGTCAGTAGTGTCTGCTGGACTTCCTCAAGTGAGGTGGTGTTGTTAATGTTGTCTCACGTCAGTAGTGTCTGCTGGACTTCCTCAAGTGAGGTGGTGGTGTTAATGTTGTCTCACGTCAGTAGTGTCTGCTGGACTTCCTCAAGTGAGGTGGTGTTGTTAATGTTGTCTCACGTCAGTAGTGTCTGCTGGACTTCCTCAAGTGAGGTGGTGTTGTTAATGTTGTCTCACGTCAGTAGTGTCTGCTGGACTTCCTCAAGTGAGGTGGTGTTGTTAATGTTGTATCACGTCAGTAGTGTCTGCTGGACTTCCTCAAGTGAGGTGGTGTTGTTGATGTTGTCTCACGTCAGTAGTGTCTGCTGGACTTCCTCAAGTGAGGTGGTGTTGTTAATGTTGTATCACGTCAGTAGTGTCTGCTGGACTTCCTCAAGTGAGGTGGTGTTGTTAATGTTGTCTCACGTCAGTAGTGTCTGCTGGACTTCCTCAAGTGAGGTGGTGTTGTTAATGTTGTCTCACGTCAGTAGTGTCTGCTGGACTTCCTCAAGTGAGGTGGTGGTGTTAATGTTGTCTCACGTCAGTAGTGTCTGCTGGACTTCCTCAAGTGAGGTGGTGTTGTTGATGTTGTCTCACGTCAGTAGTGTCTGCTGGACTTCCTCAAGTGAGGTGGTGGTGTTAATGTTGTCTCACGTCAGTAGTGTCTGCTGGACTTCCTCAAGTGAGGTGGTGTTGTTAATGTTGTCTCACGTCAGTAGTGTCTGCTGGACTTCCTCAAGTGAGGTGGTGTTGTTAATGTTGTATCACGTCAGTAGTGTCTGCTGGACTTCCTCAAGTGAGGTGGTGGTGTTAATGTTGTATCACATCAGTAGTGTCTGCTGGACTTCCTCAAGTGAGGTGTGGTGTTAATGTTGTCTCACGTCAGTAGTGTCTGCTGGACTTCCTCAAGTGAGGTGGTATGGTTAATGTTGTCTCACGTCAGTAGTGTCTGCTGGACTTCCTCAAGTGAGGTGGTGTTGTTGATGTTGTCTCACGTCAGTAGTGTCTGCTGGACTTCCTCAAGTGAGGTGGTATGGTTAATGTTGTATCACGTCAGTAGTGTCTGCTGGACTTCCTCAAGTGAGGTGGTGTTGTTAATGTTGTCTCACGTCAGTAGTGTCTGCTGGACTTCCTCAAGTGAGGTGGTATGGTTAATGTTGTATCACGTCAGTAGTGTCTGCTGGACTTCCTCAAGTGAGGTGGTGGTGTTAATGTTGTCTCACGTCAGTAGTGTCTGCTGGACTTCCTCAAGTGAGGTGGTGTTGTTAATGTTGTCTCACGTCAGTAGTGTCTGCTGGACTTCCTCAAGTGAGGTGGTGTTGTTGATGTTGTCTCACGTCAGTAGTGTCTGCTGGACTTCCTCAAGTGAGGTGGTGTTGTTAATGTTCTCACGTCAGTAGTGTCTGCTGGACTTCCCTCAAGTGAGGTGGTGTTGTTAATGTTGTCTCACGTCAGTAGTGTCTGCTGGACTTCCTCAAGTGAGGTGGTGTTGTTAATGTTGTCTCACGTCAGTAGTGTCTGCTGGACTTCCTCAAGTGAGGTGGTGGTGTTAATGTTGTCTCACGTCAGTAGTGTCTGCTGGACTTCCTCAAGTGAGGTGGTGTTGTTAATGTTGTATCACGTCAGTAGTGTCTGCTGGACTTCCTCAAGTGAGGTGGTGTTGTTAATGTTGTCTCACGTCAGTAGTGTCTGCTGGACTTCCTCAAGTGAGGTGGTGTTGTTAATGTTGTCTCACGTCAGTAGTGTCTGCTGGACTTCCTCAAGTGAGGTGGTATTGTTAATGTTGTCTCACGTCAGTAGTGTCTGCTGGACTTCCTCAAGTGAGGTGGTGTTGTTAATGTTGTATCACGTCAGTAGTGTCTGCTGGACTTCCTCAAGTGAGGTGGTATGGTTAATGTTGTATCACGTCAGTAGTGTCTGCTGGACTTCCTCAAGTGAGGTGGTGTTGTTAATGTTGTCTCACGTCAGTAGTGTCTGCTGGACTTCCTCAAGTGAGGTGGTGTTGTTGATGTTGTCTCACGTCAGTAGTGTCTGCTGGACTTCCTCAAGTGAGGTGGTGGTGTTAATGTTGTCTCACGTCAGTAGTGTCTGCTGGACTTCCTCAAGTGAGGTGGTGTTGTTAATGTTGTATCACGTCAGTAGTGTCTGCTGGACTTCCTCAAGTGAGGTGGTATGGTTAATGTTGTATCACGTCAGTAGTGTCTGCTGGACTTCCTCAAGTGAGGTGGTGGTGTTAATGTTGTCTCACGTCAGTAGTGTCTGCTGGACTTCCTCAAGTGAGGTGGTGTTGTTGATGTTGTCTCACGTCAGTAGTGTCTGCTGGACTTCCTCAAGTGAGGTGGTGTTGTTGATGTTGTCTCACGTCAGTAGTGTCTGCTGGACTTCCTCAAGTGAGGTGGTGTTGTTAATGTTGTCTCACGTCAGTAGTGTCTGCTGGACTTCCTCAAGTGAGGTGGTGGTGTTAATGTTGTCTCACGTCAGTAGTGTCTGCTGGACTTCCTCAAGTGAGGTGGTGGTGTTAATGTTGTCTCACGTCAGTAGTGTCTGCTGGACTTCCTCAAGTGAGGTGGTGTTGTTGATTGGTTCACGGTGCACGGTTGGCCGGCGCACTACCTGAGCGCTGGCGGCCATGGACGCGTCCCAGCACATCCAGGCTGCCGCCGCGCTCCCTGCCGTTACCAGCGGCGGCGGCGGGGTCGCCTTCTGGCCGCTCCGCGTCGGCCGGGCCGCCGCCGGCCAGCAGTCGCTCCAGCTCCTCCACTGCGCCAGCCGCGCCGCACATGCCACGCACAGGGGGACGGGAAGGGAGAGGGAGGGCGGCGGCCCCGTGTTAGGTCCAGCCGGCCGATAACAGTCAACAGCCAACAGTCAGAATCCAGCAGCCATCAGCAGTCAGAATCCAGCAGTCAGAATCCAGCAGCTAGCAGCAGTCAGCAGCAGCCAGCAGCAGCCAGCAGCAGCCAGCAGCAGCCAACAGCGCGCACACAGTCCCAGAACCATGCCTCCAAACAATTAGCAACAGGTAGAGGGAAGCGGTTAAAATTTCAGACACACAGTGTTTTATATGTGCATTTAAGTGGCGATGCTACAATCGGAGAATTTAAGACACACTCGCCGGTTAGAACAGAGCGAAATATATAGAAGTGCCGTGCTCAAGGTAAGTGAACGGCGATAGATACAGCGGAGCGTGCATGGACACATTTGTACTATCTACGGTGTATATCATACCTCCTCATCAACACCAATGGCATGCCATTTTCGGAAATGGGATGTGTGACCCCTTCATCAGTGTGCCCCATCAGTGTGACCTGACCTCTGTCACATCACACCGCGCACCGGCAGTCCAGTGCTGGCGCCATCAGTGTGACCTGACCTGACCTCTGTCACATCACACCGCGCACCGGCAGTCCAGTGCTGGCCCCATCAGTGTGACCTGACCATCAGTGTGACCTGACCTGACCTCTGTCACATCACACCGCGCACCGGCAGTCCAGTGCTGACCCCATCAGTGTGACCTGACCTGACCTCTGTCACATCACACCGCGCACCGGAAGTCCAGTGCTGGCCCCATCAGTGTGACCTGACCTCTGTCACATCACACCGCGCACCGGAAGTCCAGTGCTGGCCCCATCAGTGTGACCTGACCTCTGTCACATCACACCGCGCACCGGCAGTCCAGTGCTGACCCCATCAGTGTGACCTGACCTGACCTCTCTGTCACATCACACCGCGCACCGGCAGTCCAGTGCTGGCCCCATCAGTGTGACCTGACCTGACCTCTGTCGCATCACACCGCGCACCGGCAGTCCAGTGCTGGCCCCATCAGTGTGACCTGACCTGACCTCTGTCACATCACACCGCGCACCGGCAGTCCAGTGCTGGCGCCATCAGTGTGACCTGACCTGACCTCTGTCACATCCACACCGCGCACCGGCAGTCCAGTGCTGGCCCCATCAGTGTGACCTGACCTGACCTCTGTCACATCACACCGCGCACCGGCAGTCCAGTGCTGGCCCCATCAGTGTGACCTGACCTGACCTCTGTCGCATCACACCGCGCACCGGCAGTCCAGTGCTGACCCCATCAGTGTGACCTGACCTCTGTCACATCACACCGCGCACCGGCAGTCCAGTGCTGGCCCCATCAGTGTGACCTGACCTGACCTCTGTCACATTACACCGCGCACCGGAAGTCCAGTGCTGGCCCCATCAGTGTGACCTGACCTCTGACACATCACACCGCGCACCGGAAGTCCAGTGCTGGCCCCATCAGTGTGACCTGACCTCTGTCACATCACACCGCGCACCGGAAGTCCAGTGCTGGCCCCATCAGTGTGACCTGACCTCTGTCACATCACACCGCGCACCGGCAGTCCAGTGCTGGCCCCATCAGTGTGACCTGACCTGACCTCTGTCACATCACACCGCGCACCGGCAGTCCAGTGCTGGCCCCATCAGCGTGACCTGACCTCTGTCACATCACACCGCGCACCGGCAGTCCAGTGCTGGCCCCATCATTGTGACCTGACCTGACCTCTGTCACATCACACCGCGCACCGACAGTCCAGTGCTGGCCCCATCAGTGTGACCTGACCTGACCTCTGTCACATCACACCGCGCACCGGCAGTCCAGTGCTGGCCCCATCATTGTGCCCTGACCTCTGTCACATCACACCGCGCACCGGCAGTCCAGTGCTGGCCCCATCAGTGTGACCTGACCTCTGTCACATCACACCGCGCACCGGCAGTCAAGTGCTGGCCCCATCAGTGTGACCTGACCTCTGTCACATCACACCGCGCACCGGCAGTCCAGTGCTGGCCCCATCAGTGTGACCTGACCTGACCTCTGTCACATCACACCGCGTCAC
>JAXIVJ010014335.1:10000-12500 GCA_036785665.1 Chirona hameri | reverse complement strand
CGAATTTGAGTGCGTTTCACCCTGCAGGCACATGTCCTATCTATGAGTTCTGAGCAGGGCAGGCAGTCGCGTCTGCCGTCTCTCTGCCCCTCACCAGCACGTTGTACTCGTGCTGCCGTCTCTCTCCCTCACCAGCACGTTGCACTCGTGCTGCCGTCTCTCTCCCTCTCACCCGCACGTTGTACTCGTGCTGCCGTTCTCTCCCTCTCATCAGCACGTTGTACTCGTGATGCCGTCTCTCTCCCTCTCACCAGCACGTTGTACTCGTGGTCGGTGATCTCGATGATGTCCCTGGACTCGTTGAGCGCCGTGAAGAGGGCGTCGGTGGCGTGCAGCCGCGCCTGGGGCTCGGCGTCGCTCTTTACCAGCAGCTCCAGCTCGTTGACGCAGAACACCTCGTTGGTGTTCTCCACCATCCACTGCCGGCAGACGGTCAGACGAACACAGTCAGATGACACCGGCAGACGGTCAGACGAACAGTCAGATGACACCGGCAGAGGGTCAGACGAACACAGTCAGATGACACCGACAGACGGTCAGACGAACACAGTCAGATGACACCGGCAGACGATGTCACCGGCAGACGGTCAGACGAACACAGTCAGATGACACCGGCAGACGGTCAGACGAACACAGTCAGATGACACCGGCAGACGTTCTGGTATGGTGGGTGGTATGGTATGGTGGGTGGTATGGTATGGTGGGTGGTATGGTATGGTGGGTGGGTGGTATGGTGGAATAAAAATGAAAATTTCGTGGTGGTGCACATTGCCGCTGCTTCTCTGATGTTACCATATGCTGCGGGCTGCCATATTGTACATAACACGGCGCAACGACAGGTACTTTAGTCAAAGATTACCCAACCTTTTCACACGTCGACAAAGTAACATTCGGCAAAATGACATTTCAATTTGTTCGCATGTCGACAAAAAGACATTTCGGCAAAAAGACATTTCGACTTTTTCACATGTCGGCAAAATCACATTTCGATCTTTTGGCATGTCGGCAAAAAGATATTTCGACATTTTAACATTTCGGCAAAAAAGCTTTTCGACAATTTGCATTCGCCATTTCGCCGTTCGACAAATTCACATTTCGACAAATAGGCATTTCGTCAAAGTGTCCTTCGACAATATGCATTCGTCAAAATAACATTCGGCAAAATGACATTCGCCATTTTGTCCTGAAACCATGGTGGGTGGTATGATGTGGCGGGCAAGAGTTCCGCCACGTTCCGAAAATTAGGAGGGGGGAGGGGGGCGGCAGAGGCATTCTGAAGTCGATTCTTTGCATGCAACGCCCGTAGGCGTAATGTTAAGTCAAATAATTTGGGGTGACACGTCCCCCCCCCCCCCTGTGGCGGAGCCCCTGGTGGCGGGTGGTATGGCGGGTGGTACGATACGCTGGCTGGTATGGCGGGTGGTATGGCGGGTGGTATGGCGGTTGGTATGGCGGCTGGTATGGTGGCTGGTATGGCGGGTGGTATGGCGGCTGGTATGGTGGATGATGACACCCCGGCCCGTGAAGGCTGTTGTTTGCCGACGCCGCGGCTGGTGAGTAGGACACTGGACGGTGTTATTTCGACGCGTGGCCAGCGAGCAGCCCGTCAGCCGCGCGACAGAGCGAGCCGCTCTGGACATACTGACAGCTATTAGAGAGCCTGGAGCGGGTCGGTGGGTGAATGAGACAACCGGCCGGCTCCCATCTCACACATCCTGCAGCTATGGTAGGTCAGGTACAGAACGGATACAGTATACGGCCCGCAGACCCGGGCCAACTACCAGGCGGCACTGTCTCCGTCCCAGGGCGGGCCTATGTCACCGACCCGGGGCCTCCGGCCACAGCTGCCGCTCAACAGTGGACCCAGAGCGGGCCTATACCGCCGACCCGGGGCCTCCGGCCACAGCTGCCGCTCAACAGTGGACCCAGAGCGGGCCTATACCGCCGACCTGGGGCATCCGGCCACACCTGCCGCTCAACAGTGGTCCCAGAGCGGGCCTATACCGCCGACCTGGGGAATGCGGCCACAGCTGCCGCTCAACAGTGGACCCAGAGCGGGCCTATGCCGCCGACCCGGGGCATCCGGCCACAGCTGCCGCTCAACAGTGGACCCAGAGCGGGCCTATGCCGCCGACCCGGGGCATCCGGCCACAGCTGCCGCTCAACAGTGGACCCAGAGCGGGCCTATACCGCCGACCTGGGGCATCCGGCCACAGCTGCCGCTCAACAGTGGACTGAACGGCAGACGTCTGTACGCGTGTGACTGTGTGTGGCTGCTGAGGGCCAGCCGCATGCGTGCCTGAGGCTAACCAGGCCGTGACCTATGACCCATCCCGACTCAGTCCGCGCCTGATGCTGGCCTCTCATGGCCGACAGCCAGCTGCAGCTCTGAAAGCTTCCTCTTAAAAGCTGAGCGTTATACGGCACAAAATTAATTACAGTGGCTCAAAGGCGTAATTTGCAATGTAAACTTGCGATTAGTGAATACCCCGAAAAAGCA
>JAXIVJ010014335.1:0-5000 GCA_036785665.1 Chirona hameri | reverse complement strand
CCCGCTCTCCAGGTCCGGGACAGACCCGGGGGCCAGCCCGCCTTCCGGGTCCGGGGCAGACCCGGGGCCAACCCGCTCTCCGGGTCCGGGGCAGACCCGGGGGCCAGCCCGCTCCCCGGGTCCGGGCAGACCCGGGGGCAGCCAGCTCTCCAGGTCCGGGGCAGACCCGGGACCAGCCCGCCCTCCGGGTCCGGGGCAGACCCAGGGGCCAGCCCGCTCTCCGGGTGGGCGAAATTCAACGCTTATTACCATCAGATAAGCTGAAAATGATCCTTATTGGAAGACATGCAGCGTTACATAACACAATTTATTGGGCAAAAATTTGACTCAATTTTGCCAAAACAACCCCAGATATGAATATTGAATAGGGAAGGCCTTTGGCATCACAGTTATGTGTCATCTGCTGAAGGAAACATTTGAGAAATGCTTGAAATTGCGACCCGAATACCACCTATATTCCCATAGCCCACCACGCTAAAGCCGTGTCCAGGACCGTGTCCAGGTATGTCGGGCACGTAAAACTTTCGTCTCTAAATTCTGCCGGACAACAGGAATTGCGCGATCGGGTGGTGAGGTCAGGACCTGCGCAACAAGCTCTGCTTAGCGTGTGTCCTGACCTCGGAAATCCATCCATACAAAACATTCGGACTAAATTTATTATTAAAAAAAAATAGCCCACCACGCTAAAGCCGGCTCGCTGTAGAAATGGTAACCTCACGACTCAAGTGTTGCCAGGCAAATTGACTGAAACGAAGGCAAAGACGTTAGGCAATGCAACGAATCTTATTTCGTCATCCTAGCTCAATTAGAAACGCTAAAGCGATTCATCAACGCCAAGCTCTTCTGTCGGGTATATGGCGGATAGGTGCTTAAAACGGGACTTTGAGGGGCGATAACTTCATCCGCTGCTCGGAGATTAAGATTACCGACTAAAATCCATCGAACTTGGACCCCATGCATAATTTTCATCAGAGAACGAGAACTACAGGGGGCGAAGGTGCCCGGACAACTTTTTTGAAAAGTGGGACCCTCTAATCCATAGTGAAAAACTTGAAAATTTGGCGCCGCTTCGCGGCATGACACAATACGCAATTGCATATACAAATTTGGAAAATGAGAACACGAATTAATTAAGTGTCTGGCAGTCTCTCCTTGGCGGTACCTAATTGCTAGCCTCAGGGCCCATTCCCTTCATACAATATTAACTTTCAAGCGGGCTACATGTTTAGCTAGTCTGCCGAGTTCCGAAAAAAGGCGACGCGAACGCAAAGACGCGGACATCGGCACCCCGAAAGCTGCTCCAGCGGTGCCCAACTTGCTGGACCGAAGAGGTATTAGTGAGACCAGACCAGGACCATCCCCCAAGCCATCTCGCCCCAGGCTCCTCCAGATCCGCAGGGACCATTTATGAGCGGGAAAGTCGTTCTGCCTTCGGAAAATGCGGAAAAGAAAATGTGTGCGGAATTATGTGCGGTATATAAATATATGTATGTACACACACATATATACATATATATATATATATATATATATATATATATATATATATATATATATATATATATATATATATCTATATATATATATATATATATATATATATATAAATATATATATATATATATATATATATATATATATATATATATATATATATATATATATATATATATATATATATATATATATATATATATATATATATATATATATATATATATATATATAATATATATATATATATATATATATATATATATATATATATATATATATATATATATATATATATATATATATATATATATATATATATATATATATATATATATATATATATATATATATATATATATATATATATAATATATATATATATATATATATATATATATATATATATATATATATATTATATATATATATATATATATATATATATATATATATATATATATATATATATATATATATATATATATATATATATATATATATATATATATATATATATATATATATATATATATATATATATATATATATATATATATATATATATATATATATATATATATATATATATATATATATTATATATATATATATATATATATATATATATATATATATATATATATATATATATATATATATTTATGATACATACTAAATGGTACACACGACACAGTAATCCGGTGGCTTACAGTGAAGGAGTGTAAGGACGTGAGTGGAGGAGGGGCCACGACGATGTTTGTGTATTCAAGCAGGGCCGCTGGTTTCTAATTTCAATGGATTCTGCTATCTTTAGGTCTGCAACATCTTTGCATACCCTCTCTATCGAAATTTTGAATGACCTTGACGTTATGCTGCTAGTGGGGCGTATCCGTGTTACGTGGTCTCCAAGTGGGGTGTTGCTAGTTTTATTTTTCGCGTCTCTGAGATGCTCATTGAAACGATCACGGACACGTCCTTTTTACTCACCTATATAGGCAGCAGGTTTCTCATCGCACAAGTTACAAGTGATTTTGTATACGGCGTTTTTGGTGTGACAGCGACCAGGCAGTCCCGCTTCACACGTGCTGCATCTTTTAGCACCGGCTGGGCAGGGTGGACTTTCATGGGCTGACCTGATCACGTGTTGAGCCAGTGTTTTACCACTGGACCAAGCCACACGTACTTTCAAACCCGAAGATCTTACTGCACCATCCACCCGTCGTGCTAGTGTGTCATCTATATATGGCAGAGATACGCATGTTGTGTCGTTTTTGCTACTCTTGTTTTTGCTACTATTGTTTTTGGTCTGCTTCATTGTACTCCTAGGGTGGCGAGTTATGCCATCATACAGTATCCTATGCTTAGTTCTCTGGATGAGCCTATTTGGATACCCGTTGCGACGGAAAAGTGCTTCGATAGTAGCCATGCCACGTTCTTGTGTCGGTCTGTCTGACCCCAGACGTTTCGCGCGTAGAAGTTGCGAGTATAGCAAAGAGCGTTTACATTGAATAGGGTGCGCTGATGTGTAGTGAATGACAATGGGTGCTGCCATTGGTTTGATGCATAGCTCAGTACTATACGTGCCATCCTCCTGAACTGTTATGGTAGTGTCTAAGAACGGTATATATCTACTACTTATCTTGTCTGTTCTTTCTATCGTGAATTTCAACGCCGAGTGAAAGTCATTCAAAAAACTGAAATACTCAACTAATTTTTCTGACCCATGTGTCCAAATTGCCAGCACGTCATCGATATAACGCATGTACGTTACTGGTTGATATTGTGAGTTTGGCGACGTCAAAAGCAATGACTCTATGGCGTGCATGAATACTATAGCTAAGGGTGAAGCGATCCTTGAGCCCATGGCCACACCTACGGTCTGCTTATTTTTTTTTACCAAAGCGAACGTAGTTATTATTGAGACAATGCTTGAGGAGCATCTCTATATCTTGCAGGGTAAGGCCAAACGTATCTACCTTGTCTACGTGTTTTTTTGATGAGTCTAAGAGTGGCTTATATGGCCTCACTAGTGTGGATATTCCCATATAAGTTAGCTACATCTACAGAGAACACTATGGAGCCCGCTGGGAGACCACAGGGAAACTGGGTGCTAAGCCTCCTCTCCCTCCGCCCTATCGTGTCTGCCTGTGGAGATCCATTGGATAAGCTTACATGGCTGCTTGAGAGAATAATAACTCAGTTGCTAGTCCTTGTGCCAGCCCACTTGACAGATACTCAGGACTATTTGCAGAGGCTTAGCACCCAGTTTCCCTGTGGTCTCCCAGCGGGCTCCATAGTGTTCTCTGTAGATGTAGCTAACTTATATGGGAATATCCACACTAGTGAG
The DNA here is from genome assembly GCA_036785665.1 of Chirona hameri. Lineage (NCBI taxonomy): Eukaryota > Metazoa > Arthropoda > Thecostraca > Balanomorpha > Balanidae > Chirona > Chirona hameri. The sequence goes on along the minus strand of JAXIVJ010014335.1, from coordinate 1,156 downwards.
GCCATATAAGCCACTCTTAGACTCATAAAAATCACGTAGACAAGGTAGATACGTTTGGCCTTACCCTGCAAGATATAGAGATGCTCCTCAAGCATTGTCTCAATAATAACTACGTTCGCTTTGGTAACAAAACAAATAAGCAGACCGTAGGTGTGGCCATGGGCTCAAGGATCCCTCCACCCTTAGCTATAATTCATGCACACCATAGAGTCATTGCTTTTGACGTCGCCAAACTCACAATATCAACCAGTAACGTACATGCGTTATATCGATGACGTGCTGGAATTTGGACACATGGGTCAGCAAAAATTAGATGAGTATTTCAGTTTTTTGAATGACTTTCACTCGGCGTTGAAATTCACGATATAAGAAAGAACAGACAAGATAAGTAGTAGATATATACCGTTCTTAGACACTACCATAACAGTTCAGGAGGATGGTACGTATAGTACTGAGCTATGCATCAAACCAATGGCAGCACCCATTGTCATTCACTACACATCAGCGCACCCTATTCAATGTAAACGCTCTGTGCTATACTCGCAACTTCTACGCGCGAAACGTCTGGGGTCAGACAGACAGACACAAGAACGTGGCATGGCTACTATCGAAGCACTTTTCCGTCGCAACGGGTATCCAAATAGGCTCATCCAGAGAACTAAGCATAGGATACTGTATGATGACAGAACTTGCCACCCTAGGAGTACGATGAAGCAGACCAAAAACAATAGTAGCAAAAACAAGGGTACCAAAAACAAGAGTAGCAAAAACAAGAGTAGCAAAAACGACACAACAAACATATCTCTGCTATATATAGATGACACACTAGCACGACGGGTGGATGGTGCAGTAAGATCTTCGGGTTTGAAAGCACGTGTGGCTTGGCCCAGTGGTAAAACACTGGCTCAACACATGATCAGATCAGCCCTTGAAAGTCCACCCTGCCCAGCCGGTGCTAAAAGATGCAGCACGTGTGAAGCGGGACTGCCTGGTCGCTGTCACACCAAACACGCCGTATACAAAATCGCTTGTAACTTGTGCGATGAGAAACCTGCTGCCTATATAGGTGAGTAAAAAAGACGTGTCCGTGATCGTTTCAATGAGCATTTCAGAGACGCTAAAAATAAAACTAGCAACACCCCACTTGGAGACCACG
>JAXIVJ010014334.1:5000-32500 GCA_036785665.1 Chirona hameri | reverse complement strand
GCTGATTTTTTCGTCAAACACTCGTGTGGTAGTGACGTCACTAAATTTGCTATATCCAAAGCATTTCGACGAAACTGCTCCATTTTTTGCACGGAAGACGTAAAATTGATGTAGGAGAAGGTAGCCGAAGTTTGGCGTTTGATAGCGCTGTTCCTGGTGTCGTAATGTAGGAGAAGGTATTTTAAGTTTGGCGTTGATAGCGCGCTGTTCGTGGTGTCGTAATGCAGGAGAAGGTAGCGCGAAGTTTGGCGTTGATAGCGCTGTTCCTGGTGTCGTAATGTAGAAGAAGGTAGCCGAAGTTTGGCGTTGATAGCCCTGTTCCTGGTGTCGTAATGTAGGAGAAGGTAGCCGAAGTTTGGCGTTGATAGCGCTGTTCCTGGTGTCGTAATGTAGGAGAAGGTAGCCGAAGTTTGGCGTTGATAGCGCTGTTCCTGGTGTCGTAATGTAGGAGAAGGTAGCCGAAGTTCCGCGTTGATATGCGCTGTTCCTGGTGTCGTAATGTAGGAGAAGGTAGCCGAAGTTTGGCGTTGATAGCGCTGTTCCTGGTGTCGTAATGTAGGAGAAGGTAGCCGAAGTTTTGGCGTTGATAGCGCTGTTCCTGGTGTCGTAATGTAGGAGAAGGTAGCTGAAGTTTGGCGTTGATAGTTGCTGTTCCTGGTGTCGTAATGTAGGAGAAGGTAGCCGAAGTTTGGCGTTGATAGCGCTGTTCCTGGTGTCGTAATGTAGGAGAAGGGTAGCGAAGTTTGGCGTTGATAGCGCTGTTCCTGGTGTCGTAATGTAGGAGAAGGTAGCTGAAGTTTGGCGTTGATAGCGCTGTTCCTGGTGTCGTTAATGTAGGAGAAGGTAGCTGAAGTTTGGCGTTGATAGTGCCTGTTCCTGGTGTCGTAATGTAGGAGAAGGTAGCCGAAGTTTGGCGTTGATAGCGCTGTTCCTGGTGTCGTAATGTAGGAGAAGGTAGCCGAAGTTTGGCGTTGATAGCGCTGTTCCTGGTGTCGTAATGTAGGAGAAGGTATTTTAAGTTTGGCGTTGATAGCGCCTGTTCCGTGGTGTCGTAATGCAGTGAGAAGGTAGCCGAAGTTTGGCGTTGATAGCGCTGTTCCTGGTGTCGTAATGTAGGAGAAGGTAGCCGAAGTTTGGCGTTGATTAGCCCTGTTCCTGGTGTCGTAATGTAGGAGAAGGTAGCCGAAGTTTCCGGCGTTGATTAGCGCTGTTCCTGGTGTCGTAATGTAGGAGAAGGTAGCCGAAGTTGGCGTTGATAGCGCTGTTCCTGGTGTCGTAATGTAGGAGAAGGTAGCCGAAGTTCGCGTTGATAGCGCTGTTCCTGGTGTCGTAATGTAGGAGAAGGTAGCCGAAGTTTGGCGTTGATAGCGCTGTTCCTGGTGTCGTAATGTAGGAGAAGGTAGCCGAAGTTTGGCGTTGATAGCGCTGTTCCTGGTGTCGTAATGTAGGAGAAGGTAGCCGAAGTTTGGCGTTGATAGCGCTGTTCCTGGTGTCGTAATGTAGGAGAAGGTAGCCGAAGTTCCGCGTTGATAGCGCTGTTCCTGGTGTCGTAATGTCCGCATTAGCACAGGGCACGAAGCGTAACGTGACTCATAATCACAAGTAGAATTATGTTGACCGGTGGGGGGGGGGGTCGTCAGCAGAATCGCATTTTATCTAGTGTAAATTTGAGTCGACTCAATTCTGACTCAACCACCGAAGAACGACTCGACTCGACTCAATTACTGTTTCAAATCATTTGAATCGACTCGACTATTGACTCAAGTTCTGTTTTTAACAATTGAATCGACTCGACTCTTGCTTGACTCAAGTTTTTTTTATTGAATCGACTCGACTCATGAGTCATCCAAAAATGTCTGATTCATGACTCAACTCTGAGTCGGTAAAAGTCTGGTACACGGCACCCATTATATATACAAGAGACAGTGAGCCACTATGAAGAGATGTACGTGACTTTCATTAATATTGGAATGAACATAAGTACTCCCCGATGCAATGTATAGCGGTATTACAGACGTCGGTCTCACTGATCTGTTGTCACCTCGGCAGGTGCGAGGATGCAATGTATAGCGGTATTACAGACGTCGGTCTCACTGATCTGTTGTCACCCCGGCAGGTGCGAGGATGCAATGTATAGCGGTATTACAGACGTCGGTCTCACTGATCTGTTGTCACCCCGGCAGGTGCGAGGATGCAATGTATAGCGGTATTACAGACGTCGGTCTCACTGATCTGTCGTCACCCCGGCAGGTGCGAGGATGCAATGTATAGCCGTATTACAGACGTCGGTCTCACTGATCTGTCGTCACCCCGGCAGGTGCGAGGATGGGGTAGGTATTACAGACGTCGGTCTCACTGATCTGTTGTCACCCCGGCAGGTGCGAGGATGCAATGTATAGCCGTATTACAGACGTCGGTCTCACTGATCTGTCGTCACCCCGGCAGGTGCGAGGATTGGGTAGGTATTACAGACGTCGGTCTCACTGATCTGTTGTCACCCCGGCAGGTGCGAGGATGGGGTAAAGAGATGGCGCAGCCGCACCTGGCTCACCTGTACGACAGAGAGGAGGACCCGGGACAACTGGCAGAGCGGAAGATCATCTCTGCACTCTACCTCGAGACGCTCAAGCCCGGGTCAGTCGGAGCCGACTGTGGTGTCGGACGTCGGTGTCGCACGTCGGTAGCTGTGTAATGTGCAGACGATATAGCGCAGCAGAAGTGGTGGGTATCAGGAGACGGTATTGTTCAGCACGCACGGCTACTCCGGCTTGGTCGAATTTTTACATTGCTGATGTAGTGCTCATGGAAGGAAGCGTTAAACAGTTGTTTAGCTTCCCCAATTAGTCGAAAAGCTGTAAGAAAACTGCCTGACGTTTGTCGGTGCCGGCCGCCGGGAGTGAATACTGTTTCGTGACAAGGACGTACCTCGTAAAACGGAACCCTCTTCGTCATCGTCACTCATTTTGTTTGGTAACGACTGCGGTTGGTGGAGAGGCCATATTTTTGTGTCGTTTCGTGACGAAGTCTGTTTTTTTTATGTGGGTTCGTTACCGTGGTAAGGTCATAACTGCCAACTGTCGTCAGCTGGCGGACGTTAACTCCGACTGACTGGCCGTCTGCCGGCCGTGACAGATTCGTTCGTGAGGAGCGGGGCCGCAGTCCGGTGACCACTGGAGGCGCCGCGGTTCGTCAGCAGTCGCACCCTCCGCCCAGCAGCAGAAAGTCGCCAGGTGCCCCCAAGGTCGGTAGAGCTCAGCGCACATCTGGCGCTGAGCTTGTCAATGATTCATATGTGTCATGAGTCGATTCACAGTGATTCACGGACCATAATGAATGATTCAGTCATGATTCAATCACTCAACATTACCATAATGAATGATTCAATCATGATTCAATCACTCAACATTACCATAATGAATGATTCAATCATGATTCAATCACTCAACATTACCATAATGAATGATTCAATCTTGATTCAATCACTCAACATTAAAGGGAAGTGTCGACTCCTTTGTCTAACTCCTTTGATTTTGAATGTGCGACTCTAAGATTTTATGAGCGTGATAGGGAAGTCATGCTCTACCTGTGTGCCAATTTTCATGCACATCAGAATAGTCTGCTGTTTGACCTTAGTCCTTAAACATATGACCTGCTATAAATCCTTTGATTTTGAATGTGCGAATCTAAGATTTCATGAGCGTGATAAGGAGGTTATGTTCTACCAGTGTGCTAATTTGCATGTAAATCGGAATAGTCTGCTGTTTGACCTTGAACCTATCTGACCTGCTCTAACTCCTTTGATTTTGAATGTGCGACTCTAACATTTTACCAGAATGATCATTAGTTCGTGATCTATCTGTGTGCCAATTTTTAAGCCAATCCAAATAGTCCGCGAATGTATTTCCGAATGTGAATGTGAATGTGAGCCAATTGGACACGCGTGTTGTTTATTTTGATTATAAAATGATATTTATAATATTTATTATAATTGCAAATTCCAAGTTCCAAAAGCATTAATGACTTTACGTTTCACTTTTTTAAGCGAATAGAACATTTATTTTGATTTTGCATTAGGTATTATTTTTGTATAAAGCATGATGTGGAATAAAGCGGCGCCGATGCGACAATGATATTTGGGACATGCGGAGGTCATGCAAATGTTTGTTTATGATTTAGTTTTTGATATGGTATAGCCTAGAAATTAAGAAAAGGTGGGTACCTTTTGATAATTTTTCGTGTGAAAAAGGTGTGCGTGTACTGTGTGGTTTATGAACCAAATTATGAGTTAGTTACCTGTTCTAAGTATTCAGGTACCTACCCTTAAAGGAAATAGTTAACCTTCAACATGGGTTTTGAACTGAAATAGCAGTTTTGTAGCCCGTGTTGAGAAATCCTTATTTGCAACTTGTATTGGCTGAAAAGACTCTCCAGCCGAAGATATTTGACTTTTTGGCGAAGGAATACGGCGCATATATGATGTACCGTACCGTCTGAAAGTGCCAGCACTGCCATGGAGCATGCGATGATGCGCAGACCAATAATGCACACCATAACATTAATAATTTACGACCTTCTGTCCTGAATTGGCGCGATGTAGGACCATTTTTGAAAATAAAAAAAGAAACTGTATTAAAAAATATAATAAAATCGTGTTCTGAAAAATTTCCCGAAGGTGAACTATTTCCTTTAACCCTACCAGTTCCAAGGTATTCACCTAGTTAGGGCTGATTGAACAGTGGCTTTGTGCCCACTGGAGTTAGACACAAAGCCTCGCTTTCTTTACGCATAGATGAATTACAGGCTACAGCTCAGGACACAGAGCTCATATAATTGGCCATTAACCCGGCAGTCACTGGGGTATACTCTGTAACACGACTCACTGTGGTTTTTTTTTTTAGCCCCCCCTGGTATCTTCAGAACCAATGATCGCAGCGGGACGCGCAAGGCGGCATTCGAAAGCGCTAAATGAGATAAGCCTAACGCAAACTTAAAAATGTGAAATTAAGGTCACATGTCAGGTCACGGTCAAGTCAAACGTCAAAATCGAGGTATTTGAGTTTATGGACAATACTTGCCATCCATGGCCTTCGATTGCGCCTATAATCACCCAAAGTGCTGTCAAAAGTATGATACATATCCCACATGAGCTAAAGTGAGATTGTTGGAAAAGATCAAGGTCAAGGTCAGGTCACAAAAGGTCACTACACACAAAATATCTACGAAAGTCATGCAACACATGTTTTATGGATGTTTTTACGCGTATAATTCGATAGTGGTAGTCATTTTACCACCTGACTTCATTTACGTTAAGATAGTGTCAAGTTCAGGTCAAGTTCAGGTCACTGAAGGTCAAAATTTGAAATTGATAAATCGAAATGAAAAAAGCATGTTTCTATATCAGTTTTATCTAAAACAAACAGTGCTGGCATTTATTTGTCTGTATTCGGTCAATAAAGGCCAAAAAAACGCAATTTCAAAATATGACGTCATGATTTACCCATACTTTATATGCCATGACAGTCAAAAAAGATGACATCATTTTGAAATTTTGTATGGTAGTTGCCCATATGTTGTTATCTGACATATATTCCGGTTTTTTCAATATCTTTGAAAAATGTGATTTTGTGAGCATTTTTTCAAAAAAAAGTTGTGAAATTTTTGGGGTCAAAAACCAAAATTTGTAAAATTTTGAGATAGCTGGTTTGTAGCCCTTGCAATTGTCTACCTTTTAGAGTTTTTGGATTGCATTGTGCTTCAAATGCAGCATTTGTACGGCTTGGCAAAGTTTAGCCGATTTTGGTGTCAAAATCGTGTTTAGTGACGTCACTAAATTCACTATATCTCGAAAAATTTCTGACGAAATTTTTTCATTTTTTCTCAAAAGGTGTAAAAATGATGCCCGGAAAGGTACTGAAATTTTACCGTCGATGTCTGGATTAGTTATTGAGATATTCCTGATATTCCTAAGGGGGGCTAAAAAAAAACAGTGACTCGCGGGTTAAGTGCCTGGTTTGTTCACGGGGCACAGATGAATGCTGGGCCGCTGGCATATTTTGTGGACAGTTTATGCTGTTCGACCAAAAAAGAATGATTCTTTGAGCAATGAATGATTCAATCAGCCTATTTTCTCTGTATGAATGATTCAATCAGTGACTCACAACAGGTTTGCGCATGAGGTGAATCGATTCATGAGTCATTCATTTGAAATAAGAATGATTCAATCAAAAGTAGTCGATTCACATTGAATCATTGACAAGTCTGCTCGCACCTGCTTACTGCTGCAATTGATGTCAGAATTAAACATAACATCACTTTTTCTCAAACTTCTTTCTACGTAAATGTTAAGTGAAATTACGTGTAAAGTAATAAGTATCTATATTTTCATCACACTGAGCACAATATGCCCCCGACTGTGGTGCTCGAGGCTACCTCCTGCTAGCGCCGGTCGGACGAGTGAGACACTAACGTTTCATTTTCCTCCCGATAGATGGCGCTAAAACTGCACGCGGCAGAGGGCAGCAAGCGACCGCACAGCGCCCAGCCCTCGACAGACCGGCACACGGGTCAGTGTTCCGACATCACCGTGACTCTCCCAAATCCCATGTCACCGTGTATCGACTCAACCGCTTATGGCGACTCAGAGTCAACAAAGCCAAGGCCTGAATGGCAGAATGCGACACCAGCGTCTCGGTTCCGTGGGCTGAAAACCAGGAGCCGTCTCCTGTGGTCTGCCACTTCAAAGTAGCGGTGGCAGCTGTCATCGAAACATGTATCAAATTGACCAACGACTCACAGGGTTGCATCACAAATCTTGTGATGAAAGTCTGAGCTTCAAGTCCAGAGCTTTCTGGTCCAAATGCCTTTCTGTCTCACAAGGATTTTGACTTAACTTTCAGAGTAACGGGCTCAGCACCTCATGCACAGTTGAAGTTCAATTACCTGATTACGGCTACATATGAATTCCAAACATTTGCACAAAAAGTGCAGACCCTGCATGTGTACTTGTGAAGTCCTCGCGAACGATTTCAAATACCCACCGGCTCGATTAATAGGATCGATTACATGACCATTGCCAACGTTAGACATTTAGTAGGTGCATGCTCATGGACCAACCACGACTTTTTTTTACATTAGTGGGAAAATAAAGTGGAATTAAAACATGCAACAAAAATGTAAAACAAAAGCAGTGTCCTCAGCTCCGTCCTCAGCCTGTCCTCAGCTCCGTCCTCAGCTCCGTCCTCAGCCTGTCCTCAGCTCCGTCCTGTACGCGTCAGCAAGTAATGCAGGCAGGCGGCGTCCGACTATATATGTGTAGTCGAACTGTGTGTACTGTGTACTTGCGCCGTGCGCGATGTTTATCGTTGGGAGGGTATGACCTTTCTGGTATATCCTCTTGAGGGCCGTCTCGCTCGTCGTGCCTCTGAAATCCAAAACAGAGGCAGCTCCAGCGACAAGCAGTCGATGTCTCTGGCCCAATTCAATTACCAGTTCCCGCGACAGGCCGGCCCTCCATCGTCGATTGGTATCGATCAAATCTGATTGGATCGAACGCGAGTCGCGACGTGAAGGGGAAGCAGTCGCGACGTGAATGGGAAGCTATGAGCGAACCGGGAAGTCTGTAATCTGAACATCTGAACTGAACATCATGAAGTGAGCAACCTTCCCAAAACAAAATAGAAAAATGACGGGACAATTTGGCTTACCACCTCCTCTCGGTCATTTTCTTCTTGTTACGCCCCAGATGGATGACGACCCACCGCTGCCGTCCGGTATCAGTGACGCAATCCCCGCCGCCTCTGAATGACAGCCGACAGAATGACAGGACATTAACGCACCGCCAGAATCTGATTAGCCGACGTCAGAACTGGGTCAAACCTGACGTAACAAACGCCGCGCGATACTTCCGACCTGAGCGTGCTGCGTCTTCAAAGAAATGAGTGACTGACGGCACAATCCGCTCAGTAACAGCTGGTGTGCAACGTGAGAGGCAGGCGGCACCGCACAGCTGTTCCGCCGAGCTGACCCTCCGGGGCAGAGGTGCGGAGGGCTGACCCTCCAGAGCAGAGGTGCGGAGGGCTGACCCTCCAGAGCAGAGGTGTGGAGGGCTGACCCTCCAGAGCAGAGGTGCGGAGGGCTGACCCTCCAGGGCAGAGGTGCGGAGGGCTGACCCTCCAGAGCAGAGGTGCGGAGGGCTGACCCTCCAGGGCAGAGGTGCGGAGGGCTGACCCTCCAGAGCAGAGGTGCGGAGGGCTGACCCTCCAGGGCAGAGGTGCGGAGGGCTGACCCTCCAGGGCAGAGGTGCGAAGGGCTGACCCTCCAGAGCAGAGGTGCGGAGGGCTGACCCTCCAGAGCAGAGGTGCGGAGGGCTGACCCTCCAGGGCAGAGGTGCGGAGGGCTGACCCTCCAGAGCAGAGGTGCGGAGGGCTGACCCTCCAGAGCAGAGGTGCGGAGGGCTGACCCTCCAGAGCAGAGGTGCGGAGGACGGACTGACCGTCGGCTCCGACAGGGGCGGGGCTACAGCGGCCGGCCGGGAGACGCTGCAGTGCTGGCCGGCGGCCAACACGGCCGCCCCTCCCGGCTCGGTTCGGCGGCCTGTAATCTGTCTGACGGCCTGTTTTGCCGACCGTCCGCCTGGTCCGTCTCCGCCGGCCCCCTCATCCCGTCTGCTGGTCGTGACCTGACTCTGTCCTCTGTCTGAGCCACAGTGCCTGCTTGCTGTATGCCGTAACTTATGTCCGCTGCCCCATTCTGTCTGTCAGTCTTTCTGTCCTCCACCGAGGCACAAATATCGGCCGCCTTGATGCCCTCTGGCCTCCCCCTGGACCTACGCTGCTCTTCTGACTGGACCCCTCCGTCCACAGGTGATGTGGTGGACCGGGCTAAGGGCCGCAGTCCGGCCACGCCGCGGACGCCGACGTCCCGGGCGGACACGGCGGCACTGGCTGCTGTCAAACCCCGCAAACGGCCCACCGAGCGGCCTCCGAGCGTCGACAAGGCGGAGAAGGCAGCATCCCGACCTCCGGCTGAGAAGGCAGCGGCCCGACCTCCGGCTGAGAAGGCAGCGGCCCGACCTCCGGCGGAGAAGGCAGCGGCCCGACCTCCGGCGGAGAAGGCAGCGGCCCGACCTCCGGCGGAGAAGGCAGCGGCCCGACCTCCGGCGGAGAAGGCAGCGGCCCGACCTCCGGCGGAGAAGGCAGCGGCCCGACCTCCGGCGGAGAAGGCAGCGGCCCGACCACCGGTGGAGAAGAAGACTGAGAGGTCCGTCCGTCCGCCGGCGGCGGAGAAGGCGGAAAAGAAGGTGGAGAAGACGCCGCGGCCGGCGACAGCAAAGTCGGACAGACCGGGCCGGGCGGTGCCGGGAGCGGCGGCTCCGGCGGCGGCTGCGGCAGCGGCTGCGGCGGCTCCGGCGCCCCCCTCCGACACCCCTGACTCGACCAGTGGTAAGGGTATCCGTGGCGGCACCCCGCGCTCCCGCTCCGCCCACCGGCTGGCGGCCAAGCCCAAGAGTCCGACCAAGGGCGGGCAGCTCTCCACAGCCATGACCACCAGCGCACCGGCCGCCGGACCTACAGAGGAGGCAGCCAAGCCTGCCGTAGAGCCGGCCAAGCCTGCTCCAGAGACAGCTGAAACGGAGGCCAAGCCTGCCGCCAAGCCGGCTGGACCTGCTACAGGGCCAGCTGAAGCGGAGCCGGCTGCAGCCCGGCAGGACGAGCAGAAGCCGTTCCCGGTTGACGCACCCTCGGCCCAGCAGGAGCCGGTGAAGTCGGCCGGCGACTCCGCGGCCGGCCGCGCCGCCGAGGTGGTACGCAGCGTGCCAGAGCCGACCCGGGTCAAATCGCCCGAGGGCATGGCCCCGATCAAGTCTCCGGAGCCGGTCAACTGGACAGTGCCGCTCGACACGGGCAAAACATTCACCGTGACACAGAACGTGATGGCAGGTACGTAACGTTACACACGGGCACCGTGACACAGAACACGATGTCAGGTACGTAACGCCCGACACGGGCAAAACGCTCACCGTGACACAGAACGTCATGGCAGATACGTAACGCCCGACACGGGCAAAACGCTCACCGTCACACAGAATGTGATGAGAGGTGTACCACCGGTCACGTGCAGAACAGGGGGAACATGTATACCGTGTGTTACTCGAATCCAGATCATCATACTTCATCCAATCACCGTCATGCTAAGTCGGGGGGGGGGGGGGTAACTGAGCTGAGCTGGCACGCCAGCGCCGCACACCGGGGGCGGATTCAGCGCTCCAAATCTGGCGACCGGCGCCACTGGCGTGGGACGCACGAGCGGGCAGGCGTCACGCGTGCCTGCCACGCACGCTAATTGCCAGCTAACGCGAACAATGCAGCTGTGCACTGCCGCAATATGTATACGCCACGCGCGACCATTTGAGGCATTTGTCAAGGGCAATTCGCTCACATTCTGTTACTGAAAACCCGCCGCTCCAGTCACCATCACTTGGATACAAGTATGGCACGGATTTTTGCGGTAGCCTTCGCCGTTTGTCATATGACCGATGGAGAGCAAATTTTAGCGACCATGAAGGCACACTGGGACCACGTTTTGGCATCATCCGTGCAATCTCTCGGCCATTATGGCCGGCGCCCGCCATCCTCAGCTATGAAACTCCACTTAGCAACCGTCTGCCTGCTCATGTTTGCCACTCTCGGCATACCGAAACACCCCACTAGCAGACGTTGCGTCATGACTGTGTACATTCTGGGGCGATGGGAGCCCACCGCGGCCTCGGCTGAGCAGTAAACAGACCGGGCAGGCAGGGGAGACAGGCGGGCTGGGGCGGCGCGCCGGTATTGACCGCCCCCCCCCCCCCCCCCCCCCGCTGCTGCCGCTACCGCTCCCCATGGCGACGCTCACGGCAGCCACGGCCAAGTTTGTCGACAACCGTCCGTCACTGGGGGCGGTGGTGCGAGCTTCGAGAGGCTTCCAGACGTGCCCCGCCCCCTCCAGAGATTACCGGTGACGGCTGCCAGTCCGGGCGGCCCGGCGGCAGGCGCGCCTGGTCTCCCGTTCCGTGATGAAATGCCGGGCAGACGGCTGCAACGCCCATGCTGGCACTCAGCCACGGCCGGTGCAGGTGGCCGCCGGTAGCGACCGTCCGGAATTCCACCGGCGGAGATACGCCTGTACTACAACACCTGCCGTCCATTCCAGGCAGTTATATCAAGGCTTACGGCACGTCATCACGGCGCCGTGCTAGAAAATGCACCGGCAAGAGTAACACAATAATGGTGGTGCCGGATTATAAAACGGCGTCCTAGTGTCTGCTTTCAATTGTAACTTATTCTTGTCATCACGACCGCCGCTAAATTTCAAAATATGGTTACTAAGCTTCAGTTCTATGACACGTCCTGGCACGGACATGATCCGTGACACCAGTGACGTAGACCCGCGCTGATATTCAAAATAGCCTCGCCGGTCCGGCCGACACATGCCACATGGGCGGGGCGTCCTCCCGCCGCAGGTAACACCCGGCTGGCATGCCGACCGACAGTAGCACACCATACATCGCGCCCACTGCTGCCGAGCTGCTCGGCGCAGTCCATACCGTGCCGCCCGCCATCAGTCTGCGGACCGGCGCCACGTCGCGTGTGCCGCCACTGCGCTGACGCCAGCACCCCCCCCCCCCCCTCTCTCCGCAGGTCACGGTAGCCCGATGTCGTCCCGGGCCGACAGTCTGCGCTCGCCCACCGAGGACTCGACCCGCTCTCCGCTGGCGCGAGGAGTCACCGACGTGTCGCATCTGCGGAACGGCGAGCCGTCGGCCCCGCCGACCGAGAGCATGCTGGCCAACGACCTGCCGGCAACCAACGGTCGCGACGCCGACCTCAACCACCAGCCGGCCGCTGGAGCCGACACGGCACAGCTCATGCAGGGCTCGTTCAATGCAGACGCGGCCGACTACGGGATGCACGGCGACGTGATCAAGTCACTCCAGGATCCGATGACCGCCTCGATGACCGGGGAGGACCTAAAGCGCTCGCTGATGACAGAGGATCCGATGACCGCCTCCATGACTGGCGAGGATATCAAGCGCTCGCTGTACGACCCCATGGCCACCTCTATGACGGGAGAGGATCTGAAGCGCCAGCTACAGGATCCAATGACCGCCTCGATGACTGGAGACGACCTGAAACGATCGTTGCACGACCCGATGACGAGCTCGATGACCGGGGACGAGCTGCAGCGCTCGTTCCTCGCTGACGAGCCGGCGGTCGGAGACCCGGTCATGACGGCCTTGCTCCACGCGCCGCCGCCGGCGGTCCCGGCGCAGCGCGTGCTGGACGACCCGCTGATGGCGGCGGCGACGTTCAGCCGGCCGGCCGAGCCGCCCAGCTTCTCGGAGAGACCGCCGGCCAGCAGCCTGTTCAGCTCGGGCTCGGCCGGGCCGCCGCGCTTCTCCCACGACCTGTTCGGCTCGGGCCGGCCCGCCGAGCCGAAGCCAGACGCCGCCGAGAAGCCGCTGTACCGCGTCATTTAACCGCCGCCCCGCTGCCACGTCGTGTGCTTTCATTTCCGTGTTAGTCCACCGCGCGGCCGCCGTACCGCGGCGGCGGCGGCGCGGCGCCCCTCCAGCTAGTCTGTGTGCTCGCCAGGCGCGCTCCCGTAGATGGAGAGAGAGGGAGGGAGGGGACGCGCTGCAGACCACAGGTCACCACCCCGGTACTCCGCTTCTACTGTCCGCTCCGTGAGAAAATACTCCGCTTTCCATAGTGGTGTTGCAGGGCTGCATACCAGCGAAAGAACTGTACGATGTGTAAAATAAACATTTCCAGAAACGGTACAGTTTCTACGGGTTTCATCACCGTCCAGCGAGTGTAACAAACAACAGATATGTATCACCGGCCTAAAGCTGCTTTATTAACGTTAAGTGTTAATAATCCCGACTCTTTGATTAGCGTATTATTTACAACAGAACAAACACTAAAATAATAACGTTCTTGAGAGAGGGAATGAAAGCGTTCCGATCCGATGTTACCACAGTCAACACTCCACGTTTTGTCTGCAATAAATTAAACTGAACATCTCCATGGCAGGACAGTTAGTACACAAGAATTTCAAAACATAGCATATAACGACCTAGCACAGAATCAACCGGACTTGAACAGTAGGATGGCGACTTGTCCCAGGTAGAAGTAGATGAAGTGCTTGGTCTCGTGCGTGACGTAGCTCCCGAAATTCCGTCCGACGATGCAGTGCCAGGTGGGGTTGTATTTCTTGTCGAACTCCTTCTTGATAAACGCCGCGATGTCCTGCAAGGAAAACCATCATTACCCTCACTTCACCCTGAACGGTGGCTCCAGTTGAAACCATTCTCGACAAAACGACCAGAAATAGCAGATGACGGGAGCCATGCCGCGTGCCAGAGCCGTCCATTTACCGACTGGGGCTGCAGTAGTGCAGTAGTGCAGCCTAGGCGCCCCGACAGCCGAATAAACACTGCACCAGACAAATACACAGCTGGGATGACATGACTGCGGCATTCACGGCGCCTTCGTCGGACACCAATCCGCATTGCACCAGCCTGGCACGGTGACTCATCAGTCATCACAGGACACTCCCTCCCTTCAACTTAGGACGAAGTGAACGGCCCCAGAGACCAGAGCGGGCAACCAGTATTGAAACCCTGCTCCTCGAGCCGCCGTATATCCAGGACTGGGGGCAAGTCACCGAACCCGGCCGCCGAAAAAGTACCCAACCCCGCAGTCATTAACGTGTGCAAGACTTGTGATCGGTTAGTTCAGTCGCCTCCTGGTATACACGTAAGGCACCAGCAACCCGTCGGGCCCCGACAACGATCCGGATTTGCTGACGCCCGGACGTCAGTTGGGATGCAGCTGTGGAATGCCAGCTGGGGATGTTGCGCACGTTTCGTTAACTGGACGTTATGGATCAGCTACGCAATTTGCACATCCAACGGGTAATATTCTCCCTGCACTCAATCTACCACGAATGTGGAAGATATGAGTGGAAGACGAAGCTAGGTTTTTGAACAAATGCACTGGTCTTAAGTCCATTTTGCCGAAAGAACCCGGTGTCAGGCTATACGTAGTTTTGAGAAAATATGAGTCAGGATGACAATTAAGGGCGCGTTCTTTGCGTCGATTCCCGCATCCCAGGGAGGTGCGTTCTTGACGTTTTCCGCGCGGAAACAGGGAATCAGGAAAGCTGTACCTGCCGGTCCCTGCCAGCAGTCGGTAAGATGGCGGCGTCCATGGGTAATGGGTATAGTATTTCATCTAGCGCTTTTAATAATGACGTGTCTTTTACAAATGTGCCGCGGAAAGGGGAAATGCCGTTCAGAACGCAACAGCTGACGCTCGCCGGGATTACGGGGATTCCAGTATCGGGAATCGACGCCAAGAACGCGCCCTAAGACGCCTATGCAAGAAATATGCCCTTTAGTGCAGCGCAGCTAAACAGTGTTCTGACGCCCGACGACCCACCTTCTCGATGTTGTATTTCTCGAGGGCCTGTGTCGCGCAGTCTACAGCGTCCTGCTGCATCTCCTCGGACATGTCGGCATTCTTGATCACGGCCTTCCGGTCCGTCATGGTGACGTCACTGGCGACAAGGGCAGTGATTGAGGACTCGCCGCGTGTGGTTACCGCGGACAGACTGCTACATAATGATGACCAACCCAAACAGCAGCTACATATATGATGAGCCATGATTGGGAATGAGGGAAGCATAATGATTTAACATGTATTACCTCCCAACCCATCTTAGAATATAGAGCCCAAATGTGTTGGGTGTGGAAGGTGTGAAAACTGCTGGAAGGTAAGTACTTTTTGAAGATCAATTTGAAACTGATACAAATATACAATGACAAAAATGTAGATAAACAACACAAGATATAAAACAAAGATCAGCCTGGGTTAGCATATACCATAGCCCTGTTTCAAATCAGCTGCTGTGCTGTTGTCAGCCGAGATTAGAGAGCTTGATTCGCTGGAAGATTGATGACGTACTACTACGTCATACCAGGTGACGTCATACTCCTGCTGACAAGTGCCAGATCTGCTGCTGCGAGGCAGCAGGTGCAGGACGCACGTTTTGTCAGCAGGCATGGAAATTGGCGCATGCGGCAGTGGCGCAGTTGACGAACTCTGTGGTATTTTTCACAATGACGTTCCTGCCTTTGCTGTATGATTATCTTTTTGGTGTTCGCACACATGCGTTAGAATATGTCCTTTCAGCGCCACATCTGTACGGCTGCCATTTTGTTGGCAGCTGATTTGGAACCAATCTGTCAGCCCAGCGCTATGGGCGGAGTCGATTCCCTGCTGCCAACAGCCGACAGCTGATTCGAAACAGGGCTATGATCAATTTTAATTAATTAAAATAAAAACACTTAAGAACCATATTTTAAGGCAAATATAAATTGACATTTGCCGGACCAATCAGATGGGGCCCAAGTGGCTCTGTCTTTGTTGCACTACTGAGTAGTGCAACAAACTACTCCTCTTACTATTGACTACTCTTAAAGGGAAATATTCACCTTTTGATTTTGTTAACAACAATTTCTTAGGCTTCCGAACAATGTTATTTAAACTTACGAATTAAATACAAATATTCCAATTTAAATACAAATAATATTACAAGTTGGAAGTTCATGGTCGGCGTTTTCCCTCCACTAACGAAACGCGACATATCTGGCGCTTTTGTATCAATCTGTTCAACGTTGAATACGGGTGTATATCAACAAATCGCACACACTAAATAGGTCGCCGTCCGGGGCCAAGCTAAACTGTCAATTTCAATGCACTTTTGTCAAATGCTGGTTGATTGTTCATAAAAGTTTGGCACATATTCGCAAAAGATAGAGTGCAGGAAACATATTGCATACCTTCATGATAAATAACAATGCGTAGGGAGGCTAATTTACTGAATTCGTTTCCGAGTACTTGCTGAGTACCGACCGTTATAAGCGTGGATCGCTTATCAACTATAACTTTAAATATCTTTCGCTAGGAATGTATATATGCAAAATGTGATCCATTTACAATATATTTTGGTCTCGTCTATCGATTTCAAGTAATAACTCAAGTAATCAAGTAATAATAAGTAAATTTGTGTGGGAAAAGGTGAATATTTCCCTTTAAAGGGAGATAATCACCTTTGTATTTTGTTAGCAACAATTTCTTTGGCTACCGTTATGGTATTAAAATGTTATCTTAATTTAAGAATTAAATATAATTATTCCCTAATTCAAAGTTGGAAGTTAGGGAAAATTAATTATTGGCATTTTCCCTCCACTATTGGAAAGCGCAACATCTGGCGCTTTTGCATCGATCTGTTCAACGTTGTTGAATGGGCACTTGTAAACAAATCGCCGACACTAAATAAGTTGTCGTAGTTTAGCTTGGCACCGGCCGGCCGGTGGCAAGCTAAACTGCCGATGTCAATGCACTTTTTCCAAATGATTGTCGATTGTTCATATTTTTTTGACACATTCGCAAAAGATAGAGTGCAGGAAACATATTGCATACCTTCATGATAAATAACAATGCGTAGGGAGGCTAATTTACTGAATTTATCGAGTACTTGCCAAGTACCGACCGATATAACGTGGATCGCTATCAGTAGAAAACTGCCAATATCTTTCGGTAGGAATGTTTATATGCAAAATGTGATTAATTTACATAATATTTTGGCCTAGTCTATCTATTTCAGGTGCTAACTCCATTTTTGTGGAAAAAGGGAATTATCTCCCTTTAATGAATGTATGGCCTGACTACATGACTAAACCATTTAGGTATAGCAAACAGGGAAGAAAAGGATAACATGTTGGACAGATCATTCACTCTGCAAAATGTCAGCAAAACAGCAGGTCTACACATTCCACAAAACATTGATGTGAACCAAATCTAGGATGGTGTCCTTCTTGAAGAAAATGAAGCATTATCATGGTCAATAAGCCTTATCACACATTTTTCATTCAAAATGGCATGATTTTGAAAGGTGTCTGTGTCTCTACTATTCAAGGTTGCTAATCACGATTTATGCTGAAAGCAAGCCATTAACCCGCGCACTGCAGGGGCTTTGCGCCGAACACGAACTGCAGGGGGGGTTGATTTCCGCCCCCCCCCCCCCCCCCCCTGAGATCTCGAAAACTACGAAACGTAGCGAGAAGCGGAAAAAGGCATTTGATAGCTTCGTACATGTTCTATCGAAAGTATTTCAGTGTTTTTTTTTAAGTCCGGTCAAAATTGAGGTCACCAGAGGTCATCAAAGGTCAAATTTTCCAGTTTTTTCCAGTTTTAGGACATCGCTCCAGAAATTCCCATATATCTCAGAAACGATGATAGTTAGAAACAAACGGAAAAAAGCAAACGCCAGCCAGTGAAATTTGTAATCGATAAGGTGTCCTCAGATTTGATCTCAGGTCAATATTTGAGGCTCCAGAGGTCAAAAAGAAAAAAATGCCGTTTTTTGCAAAATCGTTTTTGCTATTAACTTTTTACTTAATAAAGATAAAGAAAAACTGTTTACGCCATTGTGTTTATCTTGTCAAGGCGCATTGCATGATATATATGGTGACCTTGTTAAGTCAACTTAACAATTTGACCTAAGGTCAAGGTCAAGTGGTGACCCAAGTAGGGCATGTTGCATATGGGAAGACGTGTCTCGACGAGACAAACACATTGATGTCTGTTTTACTTCTCTGTCTTCATTGTGTCGAGAGTTACTGACAAAAAAGTGATGGTGACCTCGCATGACCTCAAATGACCCAATAGGGGTCACTGAACAAAACTTACACTTGGATCATCAAGAATATCCTATAATAACATGATCCAGAAGTAATTGGACTAGAACCATGCATATCCTTGAAATAGGAAGCATTTGTATATTTCCCCATTGACTTATGGGGAGGTTACGAAATTGATCTGACCTTAGGTCACCGATACCAAAATTCCGAGTTATACGAATTGCAAGTACTGATGCCCTCATGACATCCTGTAAGTTTCAACCTGATCGGTGAAAAACTCTGGCTTTGGCACAACTGCAAACATTTTTGGTGGTGGGGTCACTTGACCTAGCCTGGTGACCTGACCTGAGATGACCCGAGCATATTTTTTTCTCAAAGTGTGCGCAATTGATGTCCTAACAGGTGTATCAAAACCCGGCGGCGCTGCGCGCCGCCGTTTTTTGGCAATCTTTGAAAAACCTGAGGGGGGGCGGAAATCAACCCCCCCCCCCCCCTGCAGTGCGCGGGTTAAGCAATAAATTTGATTTTGCTGAAGAGATACAGAATAAAGGATTCTTATATCTTGTGATTGGCTTGGCCTTTTGAGTTAACACGATGGGAGTTCAAGGCAGACTGGTTATTGATTTGACTCTGATTGAATCTATTGGAATCGTGCAATCAAAATCTCTTGAATCAAAGAAGAATCGATTTACCACCAGATTTTTGTATTCATGAATTATGATTGAATCAAAACCTGCATAGAAACCAGGCTGATTGAATAAAAAGACTATGCAATGCTATTTCAATGGAGTCAAACATGATTTGATTTTTAAAAAATGATCCTTTGAATTGGAAAGAATCATTTCTCAAAATGGTTATCCATGAATCAAACAGTGACTGAATTCATATTCCAAAATGAATTGTGATTGAATCCTTCCAAAAAAGGTGAATCAATAACCAGTCTGGACTTCACGGGACATGTGTATAGCATGCCCAGTGCAGAGCACAGTATAGTTTGTAGTGTAAACTATCATACCATCAGACATGACCAGACTTCTCATGGTAACAGTGAATAGTGATGTATCCATGCTCTGGGACACTTCCACCACTGTAACATGCAAAAGATTGCTCTGGGACACTTCCACCACTGTAACATGCAAAAGATTGCTCTGGGACACTTCCACCAGTGTAACATGCAAAAGATTGCTCTGGGACACTTCCACCATTGTAACATGCAACATGCTCTGGTTGCCACTTCCACCACTGTAACATGCAAAAGATTGCTCTGGGACACTTCCACCACTGTAACATGCAACAGTTTTTGGACGGATCCCCAGTTTGGATAATTAATCATTAAGCCCAGGCTACACTATGCATGATTTTCTGCAAATCACACCTAAGTGTTTTGTGCAAAATGTGCTGACAGAGCAAGTTCAGCCGATAGTGAATGCATTGGGTGAGCTACACTGGCACATCAGGCAGATTCTGCATGACCGTCAATGAAAGGCTGCACATATCAAGGAAAAGACTCAATAAAGTTCAGAATTCTGAACTTCTTTGCGTGATTGCGTGATTTCTATCATTTTGCATATTGTGTGTATTATAGACCTAAACTTGAATAATTTGTGGAGTATCATGGCAGAAGATGAATCAAGAAGCGTTGAAGCAAATTGTGAGTGTTGACTGTTGAAGTTGGTAGATATTTATGCAGTGGTTTATCAATTTTCCTTGCATGATATCAGTTGGGCGAACTACGGTGAGGCAATCAAAAAGTTGATTGAAGTTGGCGGAGCGATGCCCTTATAAGGGCATGCTTGCAGACCTTCAGTAAAACATCAATATTTAAATAATCAAGAGATGAAATAAACCCACAGCCACAAAATCAGCAAGTAAAAATATGAAACTATGCACAGTATATGAAAGCTACCTTCAAAAATAATGAACGTGCATTCAATGATCTACTGCAATCAACAAATTGATTACAGGCATATGAAAATTACAGTGGCAATCAACTTTTTGATTGTGTAAACAGCTGGCTAATCAATATATTGATTATGTTAACTTAAGCCCTGGCTACACTGTGTGAGTCAAGGAAATCATGTGTTCTCAGTGTTTGCAGAACTTCCTTGATGTCCGGGATCTGCCAGTCAAGCAAATCATGCAAGGAAAATGGATAAACCACTGCATTTTTTTAATTGATAAGCCACTATAAATATCTACCAGCTTCACCACTCACAATTTGCTCAAACGCTTCCTCGTTCATCTTCCGCCATGATGCTCAGCACATATTATTCAAGTTTAGGTCTAGTATAGACTACAATACGCAAAATAAAGCAAAATGATAAAACCCTGCAACACGGAATCTCAGAAACACTTTTTGGAATGGAAAGTTAAGAATTTTGAACTTTTCATTGTTCCGTCCATGCCATGTCTGCGGAATTTCCTTGATGTTTCATCTGGGATCTGCGTGATGTGCCAGTGTAGCTCACCCAATGCATTTACTATTAGCTGAACTTGCTCTGTCACGCAAATCTAAACATGGAAAACACGCACATGATTTGCAGGAAATCATGCATAGTGTAGCCTGGGCTTTATACTGGAAATGTTATAATGTTAATGTTATACTGGAAAAGAAAGCTGAAATCAAATATTAATAATTAATCAAAATGGAATCATCTGGTAAATCATTAATTCACTAGGAAGCATGACAAATGACCTCAATTTGATGAATTTAGGAAATACTTTGTATTTGTATTCAGAGACCAAACTGGAAAAAAACCTGTTTTCGTCGATAAATCCAGCGTAACTCGGCGATTGCGCCGAAATTTCGGCGCAGAGTGAATCACATTAAATAAATATTAACAAATTTATGTTTGTGTATACAAATTTACAAAAGAAAAATCATTGTTATAGTAAAATCAACCAATTATTTAGTTAACGAATCATAGTCTAAAGCGTCAGCTGTTCAAGGCCACCCAATAAGGTCCCATTTCCGCTTAAGGTCCTGTTTCTGCTTGCCTAGTATCTATATTGCCTTGGTAATAATAAAGGCAATAGAGATGGGTAATAATTGGCCCTGCACTTGCTGAGAAGCGACCAGGAAGGCGTACGTTGAATATCAAACATTAATTTGACTTTAAATTTCGGCGCATAGTGAAAAATTTCGGCGTAATTGTGGCAAAATTTCGGCGCATATTTTCGTGCGCCGAACTTCGGCGCATGAGGGTTCGCTGGGGCATCCAGCGTAGTGCATGGATTTTTTCCAGTCTGGTTCAGAGATACAGACACAGTCGGTGGATACTGGAACAACACTTTTTCAGTAGATCAATCATTTTTCTTTCTTTTCCAACAAAAATCTGATGTACATAGGCTTTCTTTCGATGTACACAAGTTTCAGTGTGGTGATGTACCAAAATCAATCAAAATATTTATTATATGCCCATATTAGGGCATCACTCCACCCACTTCAATCAACTTGATTGCCTCCCCCTAGTTTGCCCATTGATTTGCATGATCAGCAGATCCCGGACGTCACGGAAGTCCCGCAAACACGGAGAAGACGTGCGCGATTTGCGGGACAATCACGCAGTGTAGCCTGGGCTTTACGGCTAACTTGAACTGCAGGCATTGACCCCACCTTACCCACCCAGCAATTTCAATGGCCAATTTTCGCTCAACCCGGACAGCTAAAAGCGCCACCTGTAAAATAAACATACCTTTTCTGGTGAGTGTTAAAGCAAGCAACAAAATACTTCCTGCAGTCGGCCAAGCCCTTTTAGAGCCACAAGCCTGGGCAAAACTCGTAATCCAACAGCTACTACAACACGTGAGGAAGTGAAACGCCTCGCGCTGCAAATCGCAAGCTAGGTTGTGCACTACGAGACAGAAGTTAGCAACTGACTCCGTCAGAAGCAAAAACATATATTGCTCTTATCTGAATTTTTCTGCCAAGATTGTTGTTAATAATATTTACGATATTGTATTTATATGTTTGTAATTTGTGTACGATTTTTTGTAATGTTCTAAAATTACTTAGAGCTATAGTAATGCTTATAGTTTTCATCGTTTTAGCTACTCAATAGGACATATGTGCACCGTACAAACAAGCCCAACTATCCTGCTCTCTGATTGGCTAAATCTAGGAAGGTTCTACAGAAGTTTCTGAGCGATCAATCTGGCGGGAGTGGAACGTGGAACATGGCGTGGAATGAGCGGAACCGGTGGGGGGAGGGTGTTGCTTGCCCACACACGACCTTGACGCCTGTGGCGCGACCAGCAGGTGATAGGATACTTCGGAGGGCGAGGCCGCTAAATTATTATGGCACCTACTTAAGATGAATTTGCCAGGCCTTGCGTGAAAAACTGTTAATAATGGCGATCAGTTGTTGAAATGTAATCTTATAGGGAAATAATGACCTTTTTCCACAAAAATGGAGTTAGCACTTGAAATTGCCAGACGAGACCAAAATATATTGTAAATTCATCACATTTTGCATGAAAACTTTCCTACCGAAAGATATTTCAAGTTAAAGTTGATAAGCGTTCCACACTTTTAACGACCGGTACTTGCAAGTACTTTTTGGTCCTCATCAAACTGCGGGCTTTTCCCGTATTGTTTTTGTACGCAATGGAGTGGAAAATATATTGTGCGTCTGCTTGTTGTGATTATACGCCCGGCGATCTTCTAAAACTAACAGCGATTGGAAAAAGTGACAATAAAATCGGAAGCTCATCGATGCACATCAACGGCGGCATAGTTAGTAGCTGAACATGAATGCATGCTCTTCGCCATTATCAACATGTGGTATGTTTGCTAACTCTGTATGTTTCGTTATTGCAAAGAGTTGCCTCATTCAATAAACCAGATATGAAGAAAGTGATTGGTTTAGAAATGCCTACTCTCAGCTATGAGGCAACTCCAAGATATTTGTGAACTTGTGATCAAGGCCGTAACGTCCTTTGGCAGCCATGGCTTCCCCTGCTCCACCTGCACAATCTGCTGTCCAGTTGCAGTGCCCTTGGCCCAACTGTGAGTACCAGACTCCTGAGCTTGAGGGGTGCGTCGCAATTCAGCTGCTACAGATGCACCAAGCGGCCACACACCCCATCTCTGCTGCTGCCCCACCTGAAAAGGCCAAACTGCCCACGTTGGAAGTATCCGCAGATGGTGCTGTCACAATAACTGCACTGGGGGTCTTCAAGCAGCAAATCGCGACATACAAACGGAGGGCTGGTATCTCTGGAGATGACCCTGACACCATCCTCCAGGCACTGCCTCCACCTGCGTACAGCCTCATGTACGCCCGGTTTGTTACCACACTGACCACGTTGAGCGAGTCCCAACTCCTCACACACATCTCTGACCTGATGGTGCGCCCAGAAAACCACCTGGCCCACATACTGAAGCTTCAGCGCCTGAAACAAGACCCTGGTCAGCCTGTGGCCCAGTTTGCAGCCAAGCTGCGTGAGGTGGCCCGCCAGTGTGAACTGTTGGTCGCATGCAGTTGTGATCGCCAGGTCAGCTTTGAGGAGGAAATGGTGCTATTTCAGTTCCTCTCTGGCTTGAGCGATGCGGAGGTACAGCCGGAGCTGCTGACCCACACTCCCCTCACCCTCGCCGCCGCCGAGCAATACGCTGTGACGAAGGAGACGGCCAAGCGCAGTCAGCAGGCGATGCAGAGCGAGGAGCTGGGGCGCATCCGCTCCTCCTACCAGAAGATGAAGCTCGCTGGATCCCGCGCCAGTGCCCCAGCAGCACCGTCCAGTGGCCAAGTGGCCAACGAGCTCTGCCGCAACTGTGGTGAGGCCGCTCACACCCACCGCCAGCAGTGTAAGGCGTTCCACCACATGTGCACGTGTGGCCGCCGTGGTCACCTGCCAGCCCTCTGCCGAAGCAAGGACCGGCCCCGGCAGCCCGCCCGCCGGGAGGCGACGGAGGAGATCGGCGCCACTCTCTTGGAGCTGAGCTCCAAGTTCGTCCTGGCGCCAGACCGCGGCTCCATCGCAGAAGCTGGCCCGAAGTCCAACCGCCTGCCTGTTCAGGTACAGGCTGATGTAGCCAGCCTACCCCAGGCCAGCCGCACCCGCAGCACCGTGCAAGTCCCGCCTCCAGTCATGTGCGTGGCCATCGCTGACACGGGTGCCACGGTAACCTGTTGTGGTCCAAGCACTCTCAGCGTACTGGGGGTGGAGCGTTCGTCACTGATGCCTTCGGACATCGCTCTCTCCGCCGCTAACCGTGCGCAGCTGACTGTTTGGGGTGCTCTCCCGATAACCATCCAGGTTAGTTCTGGGAATCGAACGGCGTCCACGCTGGAAGTTATGTATGTCGCAGAGGAACTATCGGGCATGTACCTTTCTGCACGTGCCCTTCAGGCACTGGGCTCGATATCGGCGGAGTTCCCCTACCCGCCCTCCGGTACTGCGGGGACCGTCTCCGCCCTCGACACCACGCAGTCTGCTCCTGTCGGAACCAGCCTGGCCCCTTGTGGCTGCCCTCGCCGTACACCAGCCCCCGACCCTCCCCCCGTCCCAGAGGGCCTCACTGACGCGGACATCCCTGCCCTGAAGCAGCTGCTTCTGGACCATTATGCATCATCTACGTTTAACACTTGCTGCCACCAACCCCTTCCCCTTATGCACGGACCGCCCTTGGAATTCGCCCTAAAACCTGGCACAGTCCCGCACGTCGTCTACACACCGGCGGTCGTCCCGCTTCACTGGGAGGAGAAGGTCCGCCGCGACCTGGACCGAGACATCGCCATGGGGGTGTTGGAAAGGGTGGACGTCAACGAACCAGTCACATGGTGCTCACGGATGGTGGTGACCCGGAAACAACGGCGAACCCCGCCGAACCATAAACTTCCAGTCCCTCAACGAGGCCAGCATCCGCCAGACCCACCCAACCATGCCTCCCTTCCAGAAAGTGATGTCCATCCCCGCCGCTCAGTGGAAAACCACCACCGATGCCTTCAACGGCTATCACTCTGTCGCCATACGCGAATCGGACAGACACTTGACGACCTTCCTGACACCTTGGGGCAGGTATCGCTACAAAACTGTTCCTCAGGGGTACAAGGTCTCGGGAGACGCCTACACGCACCGGTTTGATCGTGTCACTCTGAACGTGAAATCCTGTGATCGAGTGGTCGATGACTCCATCCTGTATCAGCCCACCATCCGAGACATGTCCCAGCACACGGCTGAGTATCTGACGCTCTGTGGCAAGAACGGCATCCTCCAGAATCGCGACAAGTTCGTATTCTGTGAGAAGACGGTGGACTGGGCCGGCTTCAGTCTTGGTCCTGAGGGCGTCCGACCGCTGCCGTCACACACGGAGGCCATCCGCTCCTTCCCGACGCCAACTTCAGTGACTGACCTACGATCATTCATGGCTCTGGTAAACCAGGTGTCGGTCTTCTACGCGACCCAACCCAGACTCCTGCCATTCCGGGCACTCCTGAAGAAGGAATGTCCCTGGTACTGGGACGAGACACTCGATCAGCTGTTCCAGGACACAAAAGAGGTCATCGCCCGTGAGGTGGAGCAGGGCATCCAGTCGTTTGACCGTACCAAGACAACCTGCCTCCTCACAGACTGGTGCAAAACTGGGCTTGGACATGTCCTCATGCAGAAGCACTGCACCTGCACGGAACTGAGGCCCACATGCTGTCCGGCTGGATGGCGTGTGTGTGGCGTGGGGTCCCGATTCACCTCTCCCGCTGAGAGCCGCTATTCCCCCACCGAGGGTGAGGCACTCAGTGTTACCAACGGTCTCGAGAAGACCAAGTATTTCACGCTGGGCTGCGACAAACTGGTGGTGGGGACCGATCACAAACCCCTACTCGGTATCTTCGGAGACCGCTCGTTGGAAGGCATCGACAACCCTCGGCTGCGACGCCTCAAAGAAAAGAGCTTCGGGTGGTCATTCCAACTGTTCCACGTGCCGGGTCGTCTTCATGGCGGCCCTGACGCTCTATCCAGATACGGTGTGAGAGATCCACAAGTGGCTCAACTCGATTCACAGCTCGGGGCACCGCCTGCAGTGGGCGATGACCACTCTGCGCACCACCTTTTCTCCCTGATGGCCCGCCCCCAAGATCCAGGTGACGAGGATGACGTTGATATCCTGTGTTCGGTATCGCCAGCGCTCCAGCCGATCGACTGGTCAACCATATCTCGGGCATCCGCTCAAAACAGCATCATCTGCCAGGCAGTCCAGATGGCGAACACCACATTCCCTACCTCCCCTGATGAGCTCCCTCCCCCGCTCCGGGCCCTGTGGCGCATTCGTCACGATCTCAGCACCTCGGGATCAGTGCTCCTCTATCAGGACCGACCTATCATCCCTGAGGCGCTCCGAAACCGCGTGCTGGACACGCTTCATGCCGCCCACCAAGGGGTCACTGGGATGCGGCTCCGTGCTGAGCGCTCTGTGTTCTGGCCAAACATGTCCCAGGACATTGAAGCCACCAGGCAGCGGTGTCTGACATGTAACCGTCATGCCCCCTCTCAAGCCGCCATGCCGCCCATCCCGCCAGTCGTTCCTGAATACCCTTTCCAACACGTCGCCGCAGACTACTTCACGTACATGGGGCACACTTACGGAGTCATTGTCGATCGGTTCAGCAACTAGTTCCAAATCTGGCGTGGTCTGAGCCTCACAGATGTCCTCGCGGACCTCTGCCGTGGATTGGGTGTCCCGGAGACGCTCACCAGTGATGGTGGGCCCCAGTTCATGGCCCAAGAGGTCCAGAACTTCCTTGACCAACACGGCATCCACCACCGCCTCACGTCTGTCGCATTCCCGCATGCTAACTGTCGGGCCGAGGTCGCTGTGAAAACGGCGAAACGCCTCATCCGGGACAACGTCGCTGCTGATGGGGGTCTCGACTCGCTGAAGCTGACTCATGCGCTCCTGCAGCATCGCAATACTCCCGACAGAGACATGGGCCTGTCTCCGGCGGAGCTGGTTCTGGGGAGGCAGTTGCGAGACTTCCTCCCAGGGCTCCCGCTCCCACCTCCTCTGCGAACCCACACCGATTTCAGCCGAACGTGGCAAGATGTCGCTCATTGGAGGGAAAAAGCGCTAGGCAAACGTGCTTCTCGTGACCACGAACGCCTGACTGCACACACCAAGAACCTCCCGCCACTCCAAGTTGGTCAGTTTGTCTTGGTGCAGCACCAGTCGGGTAACCACCCACGCAACTGGGACCGCCGAGGCGTGGTGGTGGCCATTTTGCCATTTCGGCAGTACCGGATCATGCTCGATGGTTCCCAGTGGCTCACTCTCCGAAATCGAAAGTTCCTGCGTACCTTCACACCCATCGTCCCATCCACCCAACACGTGCCTGCTCCCGTGGCCAGCCCCTCCCTCCCCATGCAAAGCCGTCCTGTGCCGACGCCCTCTCACCCGTCGACTGGAATGTCGGTGACTGACTCTCATGACCCCATGTCGATCCCTCAGCCTTCACTGTCGACCTCCACGCGTGCACGCTCCACAGCCCACCCTCTGTGCTTCCAACACAGCCGCTGCTGGACGGTGACGACTCGACCGCGCCACCGTCATTCCCCCCAATGAGTCACAGTGCCGCCACGGGTCGCGACTGCGAGGACCGCTCATCACCTCCGCATTCGCCCCATCCCCCGTTGAACCTCCCACCGGCAACGCCCTCACCTCTCCGCCGCTCTGCTTTGGTCGCTTCGCGTCCCCAACAGTCGCGTCCGAGTTCCCTAGTTACCCCTACGTGGGCTCGGGAACTGCCATCATCTT
>JAXIVJ010014333.1:0-34703 GCA_036785665.1 Chirona hameri | reverse complement strand
GGGGTTTCAACGTCCGCCGGTCAATGGTGGGTTAATAACAATGTATAATATGACTGCTTATCCATCATCTCAACATAATTGTTTGAATGCACAACTATTTATTTTATGAATATTACCGCCCGTTTTAACTATATCAATGGACTATGGGGAAGAAAAAAACAGTAAGTGTGACTGTTAGTGGACAAGAACGGGTGAAATTAAAATAAGTCCCCAGTCAAATTTCCTTAGACGAGTCCCTGGCTTGGGTGCCACTGCACCTTGGTCACGTCTGCGGTCGTGTGTCCTGCACCTGGGTGCCGCCCAGGCCGTATGCGCCGTGTGGGCTCCTAGAGCGGACCACCTGTGCTGTAGATCCGTCCCGCCCAGGCCGTATGAGTGCTGCACCTGGGTCCCGCCCAGGCCGTATGCGCCGTGTGAGCTCCTAGAGCGGACCACCTGTGCTGTAGATCCGTCCCGCCCAGGCCGTATGAGTGCTGCACCTGGGTCCCGCCCAGGCCATATGCGCCGTGTGAGCTCCTAGAGCGGACCACCTGTGCTGTAGATCCGTCCCGCCCAGGCCGTATGAGTGCTGTACCTGGGTCCCGCCCAGGCCATATGCGCCGTGTGAGCTCCTAGAGCGGACCACCTGTGCTGTAGATCTGTCCCGCCCAGGCCGTATCCGCCGTGTGAGCTCCAAGAGCGGACCACCTGTGCTGTAGATTCGTCACGCTCGGGTCGAATCCAGCCATTTATTAGTCAGTGACGCCCTTCTCTGACCGGCCGACCCATGTGCACGGTATACCCTGGCTCTTGCGGGTAACGTAAACGTCATTTGCTTGCGTTCATTGCGTTGACCTCAGCCACCATCTGGGATCAGTCTCTCCAAGTCCACCTGCAGCACCGCCATCGCATAAGTCAGCAACTGCCGATCTGTCCCCGGTGACCCAAAGGTCATAACGTCATGACCTTCAACAGCGTCAGGGGACACTCTGATGAATGTGCACAATGGATCCCTCCACCAAGCCAACGCCCAATGTCGCTCATGACCTTCCTTTCCTAATTGAACGTCATTTGTAGCGGCAAACATTGATACCTAATTCGATGGGAATTTGCAGCTAGTGAGGCGTGCCAACCCATACGGATCGATGGTCTTTGGAGGTGGTGGTCTATGGCAACAGTGTTATTGATTTGCCCGGCAACACAGGTGGGTACACAATGGGCAGAGGCGTAGTCAGGCGGTGTTACCTAGGAGTCCTTGATCAGCCACCGACACACAAAAACGGTGCAAACAAAATAGCGAAACTTTCCCTTACTTTGCTAGCATTACAAATTCCTAATTTGGCTGAGGATTTGTTAGACTGCTTTAGACTGACAAAGTTGATTTTGTTGGCATCGTTCTTAGATTGTTCTCCACTCTGGTGACTCCCTGTAAGCGCGTATTCTGTTCCGACTGAAATCATTGTTCTGCCCGTCTCGGGTGCAGAATACAATCCGACTGAAATCTTGTTCTGTCCGTCTCGGATGCAGAATACAATCCGACTGAAATCTTGTTCTGTCCGTCTCGGGTGCAGAATACAATCCGACTGAAATCTTGTTCTGTCCGTCTCGGGTGCAGAATACAATCCGACTGAAATCTTGTTCTGTCCGTCTCGGATGCAGAATACAATCCGACTGAAATCATTGTTCTGCCCGTCTCGGGTGCAGAATACAATCCGACTGAAATCTTGTTCTGTCCGTCTCGGATGCAGAATACAATCCGACTGAAATCTTGTTCTGTCCGTCTCGGGTGCAGAATACAATCCGACTGAAATATTGTTCTGTCCGTCTCGGATGCAGAATACAATCCGACTGAAATCATTGTTCTGCCCGTCTAGGGTGCAGAATACAATCCGACTGAAATCATTGTTCTGTCCGTCTCGGGTGCAGATTGCAGAATACTGCAGTGAACTGCTGTCCCCCTGTCTGATTCCTACTCTGCAGAGTCGCAGCCGAGTCGCTGCAGCTGTAGTCTGACTCGCCCTCCGACGGTCCCTCGCAGGATCAGCACCTAACAGTGGCGGTAACCCAGCTCTTGGCGTTTCTGTACCCGGCCCGGGCCAGCACCTGGTCCCCCAGCGAGGCAGTGCTGGTCTACCAGCACCTGATCGTGCTACAGACGCTGACACGATATCTGCCGGTCACGCTCGCCTTCATCCAGCGACAGTTCACAGAGGAGTTCAGGTGGGTCTCACAGTTCACAGAGGAGTTCAGGTGGGTCTCACAATTCACAGAGGAGTTCAGGTGGGTCTCACAGTTCACAGAGGAGTTCAGGTGGGTCTCACAATTCACAGAGGAGTTATGGTGGGTCTCACAGTTCACAGAGGAGTTCAGGTGGGTCTCACAGTTCACAGAGGAGTTCAGGTGGGTCTCACAATTCACAGAGGAGTTCTGGTGGGTCTCACAGTTCACAGAGGAGTTCAGGTGGGTCTCACAATTCACAGAGGAGTTCTGGTGGGTCTCACAGTTCACAGAGGAGTTCAGGTGGGTCTCAGTTCACAGGAGTTCAGGTGGGCCTCACAGTTCACAGAGGAGTTCAGGTGGGTCTCACAGTTCACAGAGGAGTTCAGGTGAGTCTCACAGTTCACAGAGGAATTCAGGTGGGCCTCACAATTCACAGGAGTTCAGGTGGGCCTCACAGTTCACAGAGGAGTTCAGGTGGGTCTCACAGTTCACAGAGGAGTTCAGGTGGGCCTCACAATTCACAGGAGTTCAGATGGGTCTCACAGTTCACAGAGGAGTTCAGGTGGGTCTCACAGTTCACAGAGGAGTTCAGGTGGGTCCCCGTCCAGCAAGAGCTGGGTTTTGTGTGAATGCCTCGTTGCTAACTGAAGTTGTTTTATCTTCATAACTAGAACCGCTGCCTTGTGCGACATAATCATGTTAATATTCAAAGGGAAATAAATCATATAGAAAGCAGCGGCGATGACTACCGCAGACCGGAACGCCCAACGTCGCTGTTTTCGCTGCCATTTCCGCTACTTGACCTTTAAAGGTCAAACGATGTCGTGCAGCAGTTGAGTTGTCAATTCATGCGTCCAAAACCGAGCCAACTTCCTTTTTCGGTGTGGTTGGGAAATTGATTGTTGATTGTGTATTCTGACACGCATTTAACCCGCGCACTGCAGGGGGGGGGGGGGGTGATCCCCCCCCCCCTCATAATTTTCTCAGATAGCGAAAAAAACGGCGGCGCGCAGTTTTTGCACACCTGTTAGAACATCAATTGCGCACACTTTGAGACAAAAATTTTTTTACCTCGGGTCATCTCAGGTCAGGTCACCAGACAGGTCAAGTGACCCCATCTCCAAAAACGTTTGCAGTTGTGCCAAAGCCAGAGTTTCTCACCGATCAGTTTGAAACTTACAGGGTATCATGAGGGCATAAGTACTTACAATTCGTTTATCTCATAATTTTGATATCGGTGACCTAAGGTCAGGTCAATTTCGTGACCTCCCCATAATAAGTCAATGGGGAACTATTAAAATGCTTCCTATTTCAAGGATATGCATGCTATTAGTCCAATTACTTCTGTATCATGTTATTATAGGATGTTCTTGATGATCTAAGCGTAAGTTTTGTTCAGGACCCCTATGGGGTCATTTGAGGTCATCCGAGTTCACCATCACTTGTTTGTCAATAACTCACGACATACTACAGATAGAGAAGTAAAACAGACAGCAATGTGTTTGTCTCGTCGAGACACGTCTCCCTATATGCAACATGACCTACTTGGGCCTTGACCTCAGATCAAGGTCACGTGACTTGTGGTGCCCCGGACCACGGGCAATGTTTTAATTGACCTAACAAGGTCGTCACCATGTATATCAATCGAAGCGCCTTGACGAGACAAACACAATAACGTAAACAGTTTTCCGTTAGTTTTATTCGGTTAAAAGTTATTAGCGAAAAACAGTTTTGCAAAACAGCAGCATTTCCCCCCCTTTTTACCTCTGGAGCCTCACATATTGCCCTGAGATCAAATTTGAGGACACCCTGTCGATTTCAAATTTCAATGGCTGGCGATCGCTTTTTGCCGTTTGTTTCCAGCTAGCATAGTTCCCGAGATATATGGGAATTTCTGGAGCGAAGTCCTAAAACAGGAAAAAACTAGAAAATTTGACCTTTGATGACCTCTGGTGACCTCAACTTTGACCTCACCTAAAAATAGAAAACACCTTTCGATAGAACTTGTATCAAGCTATCAAACGTCGTTTTCCGCTTGCCGATACGTAGCTCAGTTTTCGAGATCTCACGGCGGGGGGGGGGGGGGGGCGGCGGAAATCAACCCCCTGCAGTGCGCGGGTTAAGCTTCACATTGAAGCTTCTGTTCCACAATGAAATACAAACTACATGCAGATTTGATGTAAGTTGCTTGTGTACTGCGCAATATCATACTTTTTACGTCATAAAGCGAATCATGCAACGCGAAGTCTCGTGCGACAATTTAATGTTTTTCAAAAGGCCTGCAAAAGGAGTCTTCCCCGGACCACGGGGCAAAACGCCCCATCCCCTCGAACTCGGCTCCTATTGAGAGTAGGCGAAAACCAAAAATACCGTTCAATAACTCGTCAGAATTCATGTATATTTCTATTTACTTATTTCGTTTTACCCTATTGCGTGCTTTCGATGAGAAGTGAGCCAAACCAAAACACGAGCATGAACCCAGAAATGAGCAATAGAGCTTTTCCTACATCAGATTATGACCTTTCAGTTGGCTTGAATTATCTGGAAGAAAAGTGTTGGGTGAAAGAATGCTCCTGGTCCATTTTAGCACTGAAATGAAACAAACGCTCCAAAAACAGACTTTTACTTAGATCTCTGGAAAGCGCCGCAGAGATTATGCCACCTTTTATGAGTTCACTGACCATATGTTGCTTGTTTTGTAGAGTATAACAGTCTTCCCTCTAACAATTTAGATTCCGAGAACTTTGGGAGGGGCGGTTTACCCCGGCGGGCGTCTTGCCTCCCTCACCTTACCCTACCCAAGTTACTTTACCAGCCGGCGACTATGTCGAGCTTGGCTTGTCCTATTGCTAACCTGACAGCCTTTCTATCTCTCCGGCCGCAGGTACTACGTCAACACGGTGGTGGTGGGCCACAAGCTGCCGGAACACTACCCGATCCGGCACCAGCTGCTGCAGGTGATGGAGTCGCTGGCCAAGGCGATCCGCGTGCGCCGGTCGTCCGCCATCTCCTACCAGCGGGACCCCATTAGTCACGGCCGCATTCAGGCGTGAGGCGGGGACGAGGCAGCGCCCTCTATCGAGTCTCCGCGCTGCGTGGATGCATTGACGCCGCGTGTGCTAGTGGAGACTGTGGGCTGAGAGGAAAATACGATAGGGTCGTCTAAAGACGTCAGGGGTTGGTTCAAGATATCAGGGGCAAATACAGATGCCAGGGGTAGGCTCGAGGCGCCAGGGGCCAGCTCGAGATGACGAGGGTCATCTCAAGACGCCAGAGGTTCTAGTCGGGAATCTAGTCCGCAGTTCAGCCAGGGCGTAGGAGCGTAAATCGGTGCGAGAAAGCGAAGGGATTTCCCTTGAGACGCCGCCGGAAGCTCAGCAAAGGTCACTCCTGGTTCTCATCCGAGACGGGTGGGCAGAATGTTTGAAAGGGCCCCGGATATCGACACCGAGGCGGCGGCGGCCACCCAGCGTCAAAACGCAACGCTAACGGAACGTATTCTGCTGCAACTGGGCGCAACATATGTCTGACTGTGCCAGACAGGGCCCAGGAGGTCTTTATGCAAGCAGTACTGTCGTTTCGAAACTTCTCCCTCCGTCCTATCCAGAGAGTAGCGAGGCTCTGACAGCTAGAAATGATGAGGCTTTTCCATTTACCTATGATTCTGTTGTAACTTTACTCAGAACAGTCCACGTTTTCGGCGGTGATCGGTCTTTGAAGAAGACTTTACCGCCTTTTGTTTTGAGCTCGGGTAGAGCTCACCAGTGACCTGTGCCATTTGTGGTGATTGGGTGTGTACTTCGCCGCATAGAAGTGAATAATTGGCTTGTAATCCCCTACAAGTTCTTAGTGCCTGCCGTATGCTCGCTTTACCCTCGGGCGATGAACGACATATGCCATATTTACTGTTGTCCGTTATGTTAGCGACGAGGTGCCTCCGCACGCAGAATGCTCGACGTTGTCGACGTTGGCACGCACAGCACGGTATACACAGGTTGTTTGATGGTATGCAATGCTGCCGTGGCAGCGCGGCGGGCGGCGGGCGGCGGGGACCCGGCTGGACCGGGTTCCAGTTGCAGAGAGGAGAGGATGAGTCTGGTCCGCCGGCTCGCTCGGTGATGTGTGGCGATTGTGATAGTGTTGTGCCATTAATAAATGTTGTTGCAGACAGCTTGGCTCGGCATACTTCGGACTGTGCACCAGCCAAACCATCTTAACAGCACGCGATGAGCCTGGCAATTGGCTGAACACATTACATTGCCAAGGCAACTACCGAAACAAATGTCAGTGAGGCCTCGATGGATTCGCTGAGGACCATTGACATTTACAGATAATGCAATGAGGGCATGCTATCACCCAAATGGATACTGGTGACAGCGGCCTGCGGCGAGAAGTAGAGGTCCAGTCGATACAAGAACGAACAAGAA
Source organism: Chirona hameri (assembly GCA_036785665.1). Lineage (NCBI taxonomy): Eukaryota > Metazoa > Arthropoda > Thecostraca > Balanomorpha > Balanidae > Chirona > Chirona hameri. The sequence goes on along the minus strand of JAXIVJ010014333.1, from coordinate 28,077 downwards.
ATTAAGCAGACGAGACAAAACACTGGGTAACCTTCACATCAGAAGCTGTATTGATACTTTGCATGCCCCGAATGTCGCCAGAAAGTGGGCCTAAAGGAAGCTCAGTACTATATTTTGAACGTTTTTCTCATACAAATACATAATGGCGCACCATTTCGAGCCGCCGTAGATTGACTGTCCTAAATAAAGCAACTACATTGCCAAACCACTAGGTGCATTCGCTGCAAGGCAAAACAACAGTGACCCACACCGACATATACGTTACTCTACCCAAAACACATCGTTTGGAAGGGAATGGCTCTTTGACAATACCCCAGCACGCATATATACAAAAGCAGAGCACGGATGATCACGCACACAAGTTTACCACCGCTCAAATCATCGCTTACATCAATATATAAGTTTGTCGTATGATTTCCACCGCCGTTCTCAGACCCCGGCAGTGGATGTCCGCATTGCGATACACAATACGAGTTTCACACAATTGCAGTCCGAGCGCAGGCACGTAGTACACTTTCGCTTAGGACGTCCCTCCACTGCATAGTCTCCAGTCCACAAGTCAATTATTCCCAGCCCAGACACACTTCTCATGCATTCACGCATACTCAGACACAAGTCCGTATCGCATTAGACACCTACAGTCGCTAGGAAGGCGTGCCCGTTGGGACACCACTGCAGGACATTATATGTCTTTCGACGAGGAGCTCACCAGGTCCGATGTGTTTGGACTCAGCGTCATCTGAAACACGAAAATATACCCACTCAGTTACCACTGTATAGATGAAATACTACCAGTTGAGGGACGATGGAAAACGATGCCAGCAGAGGAGAAAATGCCAGGTAATTCACTATTATAGTGAAGACAATGTTACAGAAGACACAGCCAAGAGCTACTATCTGCCAGTCTAGTCAAGCTCACTCTAGAAATCTTTGAAAAGTGCAAAAAAAAACTCGATAAAAGAAGGAACAAAAAAACAGCATGTTGCTAATGACCAGACGATGCCAACGTTCTCGATATCTGCGACGTCATCTACATCAGCCCAGCTGTAACATGTTATGAGACATACAACCTGCGTTAAATTGATGTGTGACGTTGTGCTCCTTTACAGTAAGGCGTTAAAAAGCAAGTGAGGTATTATAAACCCTGTATCGCAAAGTAATGTTGTGCCTATGTCTATCAGAATGCAAGACATGCAGAATGTGAACACACTGAAGGTTGACTGACGTATATAAATGTAGATCATTACTGATCAAGACCGAGGACTATGACATACAAGCAATAAACACCACCACACATATACAAACATCTTTACACACCAAGAAATGACACATTTTCTACTAACACATACAAACTAAAGCACAGACCGGAGTAAATACCAATACACATCTCATTCTCGATAAAGGTCACTTTTGTGACAAAATTATATTGAATTGATAAATGTGATTAGTGCATATACAGTGATTTACTCAACACAAACTATGCAACATAGGGCAACTTCACCAGAGAAACAAATTCCACCGGTCATGCACTGGAACTGAAACGACGACTGCGTAAAATGTAGCGAGACATACACAACAACCGAGTGGTAAAATGTAGCGAGACATACACAACAGCCGAGTGGTAAAATGTAGCGAGACATACACAACAGCCGAGTGGTAAAATGTAGCGAGACATACACAACAGCCGAGTGGTAAAATGTAGCGAGACATACACAACAGCCGAGTGGTAAAATGTAGCGAGACATACACAACAGCCGAGTGGTAAAATGTAGCGAGACATACACAACAGCCGAGTGGTAAAATGTAGCGAGACATACACAACAGCCGAGTGGTAAAATGTAGCGAGACATACACAACAGCCGAGTGGTAAAATGTAGCGAGACATACACAACAGCCGAGTGGTAAAATGTAGCGAGACATACACAACAGCCGAGTGGTAAAATGTAGCGAGACATACACAACAGCCGAGTGGTAAAATGTAGCGAGACATACACAACAGCCGAGTGGTAAAATGTAGCGAGACATACACAACAGCCGAGTGGTAAAATGTAGCGAGACATACACAACAGCCGAGTGGTAAAATGTAGCGAGACATACACAACAGCCGAGTGGTAAAATGTAGCGAGACATACACAACAGCCGAGTGGTAAAATGTAGCGAGACATACACAACAGCCGAGTGGTAAAATGTAGCGAGACATACACAACAGCCGAGTGGTAAAATGTAGCGAGACATACACAACAGCCGAGTGGTAAAATGTAGCGAGACATACACAACAGCCGAGTGGTAAAATGTAGCGAGACATACACAACAGCCGAGTGGTAAAATGTAGCGAGACATACACAACAGCCGAGTGGTAAAATGTAGCGAGACATACACAACAGCCGAGTGGTCACGTTACCTACTCTGGCAGCATGACTGCAGGCTAGAGTCAGAAATTAGAAACTAGCCATTATCATGGGCGTCGGAAGCGGGGGGGGGGACGCATCCCCCCCCCCCCCCCCCCAACATTTTCGGATTTTAACATTACGCCTATGGGCGTTGCATGGAAAGAATCGACTTCAAAATGCCTCTGTCCCCCCAACTTTCGGAAAGTGGCGGCAATCTTGGCCTAATGTACGTAATGTATGTACAGTCGGTCTACTAATGATCTTCCATTGCTACCACGTGGCGCTACGGTCGCGATAGGCACAACAAAAAACATAACACTAGCCCAAACAGCTCAGTCGGTATAGCTGTCGACTCCCAGCGTATTCGTAGCATGGTCGTGGGTTCGAACCGCGCTGGCACCAGGCGCTTTTACGTGGATTTCTTTCTTAATCATGCCATTTGTCATGTGTAATGCAGAACCCCCAAATTACTACTGCAAACGTCCACCCGATGATTCTACGCGAAAAAGCAAACAAATGCAGTGGGCCTCGCACTGATCTGTTCGCATCACGCCGCTCCGTCCTTCACGCTCCGCCAACGCACCCGGGCGGGTTTATATCCATTACGTTAGCGACGATATCTGCGACATTTGCGATACCTGCGACGACAGGATTTAAAACCATAGGTCTGTGAAGCATCACCATGTGTGCAGCTGATAAAGCATCAGACTGGCTATTTGTTTAAATTTGACCATGACCTTGAGATAAGGTCAAAATATAGACACCTTATTTTTTGGCGCAATGCAAATTTCTCAATCGTCGCAATCGATATACTACGGATAGCCATTTCCGAACTGGAATATTAATTTCCGAGACGACATCTATGACGACGGTATCGGTCAACTTGAGATAAAAATATTCGTCTTAAAATATAGCCCGTGCAGTGTTCTATCAATTGCACACTTAGCGATGCTTCACAGACCTATGGTTTTCTTAAAACTGGTCATCACAGACATCGTCCCTAACTTGACTAGCATTCTAGGTCTGCGTATATTTCCAACCACGGTCTGCCACACAGCCTCGCCACACATGCGCATAATTATTTCCCGCTCGGCCTGTGGGTCGGGCCAGAACGGAGCGGTGCAGATTCCAGTATCGGCCGGCACCGGGCGAGCTGTCAAACCGGTCCGGCCCCACCTCGGTGCGGGATTCCGCCAGCTATCGTTTTGCCTACTGTGGGAAACCCAGAGCTAGGGAAGATCATTAGTAGGCCGACTGTACCCTAGTCAGTGAACACAATATCCTTATCTCCACGCCCAACTTTAACACCTGACGGGCTACCATAACCAATCTAATCAGAGTCATCATCAATAAGATGCATTACAGGGCCACACAAGTAATATAACCGTCCGTCACCCGACACAACTTTAACACCTGACGGGCTACCATAACCAATCTAATCAGAGTCATCATCAATAAGATGCATTACAGGGCCACACAAGTAATATAACCGTCCGTCACCCGACACAACTTTAACACCTGACGGGCTACCATAACCAATCTAATCAGAGTCATCATCAATAAGATGCATTACAGGGCCACACAAGTAATATAACCGTCCGTCACCCGACAAAACTTTAACACCTGACGGGCTACCATAACCAATCTAATCAGAGTCATCATCAATAAGATGCATTACAGGGCCACACAAGTAATATAACCGTCCGTCACCCGACAAAACTTTAACACCTGACGGGCTACCATAACCAATCTAATCAGTCATCATCAATAAGATGCATTACAGGGCCACACAAGTAATATAACCGTCCGTCACCCGACAAAAAGCATCACGCAGTACCACACTCAGTGTCTGGCAGCCGAAAATGGAGCGCTCAAACCGCTTCCCACCAAACCCAAACAATTATCAGCAGCCGTCTACCTAGTACCTCTACTACTGGCGCTGGTACCAGCAACGGTAGCCGAGCCTGGTACCAGTGTACCTGTACCGGTCTGTACCTGGTGGTGCCTGCCGTGCTGCGGGACGTCTGTCTGCAGTGTCTGCTGCAGTCTCCGCCGCTCGGCCACCTCGCCCTGCAGCTGGATGTCCAGCAGGTAGTTCAGCTGCTTCAGCTCCGCCAGTCTGACGGACGACCACATAGGATGTGATGTTAGAAGCGGAGGGCGGAGGAGAGAGGTGGACCTGACAAGCACGCAGGGGCACGAGCGACTTGTACACACGTATCTCCTGCACGCATTGCAAGCATCGCACGCGCGCACACATACATAGGACATACACACGCATACACGTGCTCGCACATTTAGTTTACAGGTTTTATACATATCGCTCCAACTGTTTTCTTTAACCAAGCTATTTAAATATTGTGCAGTGCACATGGACAGAACATGCGAGAACCACGAGCGGATAAAGCTCGTACGATCTGTCTTACAAAGATGCTACATACAGCAGTGCATTCGAATCAGGGTGACGTACTTGGTTTTGAGCTGTTGCACGTCGGCGAAATCGTCGGCGGGCGTCTGTGGGACATCAGCGGCGCGAGACTGGTTGGAGCGGAGCGCTGAAGACAGACGGAGCTGCAGCAGGTCCCTCTCCTCCAGCAGCTGGGAGCACAGAGACATCAGTCAGACATACAGACAGACAGACAGACAGCTGCAGCAGGTCCCTCTCCTCCAGCAGCTGGGAGCACAGAGACATCAGTCAGACATACAGACAGACAGACAGACAGAGCTGCAGCAGGTCCCTCTCCTCCAGCAGCTGGGAGCACAGAGACATCAGACAGACATACAGACAGACAGACAGACATACAGACAGACATACAGACATACAGACAGCCAGACGGAGCTGCAGCAGGTCCCTCTCCTCCAGCAGCTGGGAGCACAGAGACATCAGTCAGACATACAGACAGACAGACAGACAGCTGCAGCAGGTCCCTCTCCTCCAGCAGCTGGGAGCACAGAGACATCAGACAGACATACAGACAGACAGACAGACATACAGACAGCCAGACGGAGCTGCAGCAGGTCCCTCTCCTCCAGCAGCTGGGAGCACAGAGACAGACATACATACAGACAGACAGACATACAGACAGCCAGACGGAGCTGCAGCAGGTCCCTCTCCTCCAGCAGCTGGGAGCACAGAGACATCAGTCAGACAGACAGACTGACAGAGACAGACAAGACACATCAGAGTCAGACACACAGCCACTGGTGAGCGCCAGCGGACACGCGTGTGAGTCACTCACCACTCGTCACTCACCATACGTGTAACACACATCGGGCACTCGCCGCAAGACAAACTGGCAACATCGACTATCCAACAAACCAGCAAAACGGGCTCAACAAACCGACCAGCAAAATCCTAAGCACAACACATGGAGTACACCACGGCAAAATGCGTCACCAATGATTACTGTGAACACAGGCAATCGGTAAATTGTAACCAACGAGGTAGGTGTACTGACCTGCGCCACCTCAGTGGTCAGCTGATGACAGCGTGCGTCCCTGCTCTGCAGCGTCTCGTACAGCTGGTGCAGGTGCTCGTTCAGGCCCTCCACCACGTCCCCATCCTCTCCCTCCTCTGCCAGGGTGCGCCACTGCGCCGCCTCCGCCCGCAGCGCGGCAATCGTGGCGCGCTGACTGGACAGCTCCTCCCCCATTCCGCGAATGATCACCTCCCGGGAACGTAGGATCGGAGACTGGTCGGCTGACACCTCCTCAGCCGCCGCCAGGCTCAGCGCAGGGTCTGAGAGCGGAGTGCTGTGGGTGGCCGCAGCTCCGGCGGCAGGGGCGGCGGGGGCGGCGGGGGCGGCGGGGGCGGCGGGGGCGGCCGGGTCAGCGCCCGTCAGGTGAGGCGAGGCGGCTGCTGTCGGGGTCTGGTGGACGGGCGGCGCCACGGTCTCCACAGTCGTCGCAAAGCATGCGGTGAGCTGGGCCGGCGGGGTTGGCTCAGCGGGCGCGGCCGGGTCGGCACCTGTCAGGTGGTGCGGCGGTGGAGAGGTGGCCGCGTCTACATGGTACGGCCGGCCAGCGGACGCCTCCCCAGCAGACTGCGCCAGCCAGTGCGCCTCGTACGCGGCCACCCGCTCGTTCAGGGCGGCGTTCTCTCCGTCAGCGGCGTCCAGCTGCAGCTGCAGCTGCTCCACAGACTGCTGCAGCTGAGTGTCAGCGCCGACCGCCATCGCCGTCTGGTACAGAGCCAGCACCTCCTCGTTCCTCCGCTCCAGCTCGGCGAGTCGCTGCTCCAACTCTGCCTTCTCCTGAATCAGCCTCGCCGCCCCCGACACTGTTGTTGATTCCTCCGCCCCCGGCGCGGTCTCAGCTGCAGTGACGACTCCCTCCGTGGCGGCGGCTTCGCGACTCTCCGCCGCCTCCTCCAGCTCCGCCAGCCTCCACTCCATATCACTCATCTGACTGCGCAGCCGGTCGTTCTCCAGCCGCAGCGCGTGCACCTCCGTCTCCAGGCGCTCCTTCGAGTCCAGGAGCCGCTCCTGCGCGTCCTGGAACGTACCCACCTGGTCGGCGAGCCGCGTCTTCTCCTGCTGGAGCTCCCGCGCCTGCCGCTCTGCTTCCTCAGCCCGCTTCCGCGCCTCAGCTACCTGCGCCTGGGCCTCCTCCAGCATCGTAGCGTCCAGCGCGTCGGTGCCGGCGGCTGCGCCGCGCGCAGCCTTCTGCTGCACCTTCAGCTTCTGCAGGAGTCTGCCGTTCTTCACCTTGGCCTGCTGCAGCTCCTCACGCGCACCTGCCAGCGTCGTCTCCAGCTCCGCCACCTTCTGTCGGTAGAACGCAGCTTGGTCGCTGAGAGCCGAATCAGCAGGCGTGGGGCTGCGCGCGGCTGAGAATTGCACCTGCGCGTCGGTCAGGGCGTCGCGCAGCAGCTGGACCTCTCCCTCGAGCCGCGCAACGTCCGCGCGCTCAGACTCCAGCTCGCCGCTGAGCTGAGTCACGTTAGCCAGCTCCTCTGCCAGCTGAGCGGACAGCTGAGCCACCTCGTCCGGCGCCGGCGGGGCCTGCGGAACCTGACAACGGCTCTGTTCTGTCTCTAGCTCCGCCGAGAGGCGAGCCACCTCCTGTTGGAGACTAGCCACCTCCAGCTGCAGCGCCATCGTCTCCTGTCGCAGATGCGCCGCCTGCTCGTAGGCGGCGGTCAGCTGCTCGGCAGCAGCTGCTGCGGCCTCGGCCTGCTGCCTCAGCTCCTCCGCTTCCTCCTGCAGCTGCGTCATCTTCTCCCGCTCCGTCTGCAGCTCCCGCATCACATCAGCCAGCTTGTCCGAGCTATCCGCGACCGGCTGTTCCCAGAGCTCGGCGGCGGCCGCCTCCAGCCGCGCCACCTTCTCCTTTTCCGCTTCCAGCTCGGCCGAGACTCGCTCCAGGTCTGAGGGCCGCGAGGAGGCCTCGGACGGGGGCGGCGTGACAGCCTCCAGGACCGGAGTGAACTCTTGCCAGCCCCACTCGGAGCGCAGCGGCGGAGAGCCGGTCTCCTCCAGGAAGAGGCTCGAGGTCGGTGCCACCAGCGGGTCGGCCACAGCCGCGCGGCTCGCTGACAGAGACAGCTCCAGCTCAGAGACATGCGCGCGGAGTGCCTCGTTCTCCGCTCGCAATTCTTCCAGCTTCTGCTGGACTTCACTCTGCTGCTCCACGCCTGTTCCGACCGCTCCCACCGCGTTGCCAGCCCCAGCCCCGCCGCCGCTGCCTCCTCCGAAGAAGGACAGCACAGACGGTATGACGCTCTGCGCGGCCGAGACCACGGCGTCGGCGACGGCCGCATCTGACATGGCGTCCGGTGTCTCCTCCTGAGACATGGCCGGCGAGATCAGACTGACAGTGGAGAGCTCGGACCCGGTCAACTGCCGCGGTATCGGTTCTGGTACGGCCAGTGTTGGAGCAGCTGTCTCGTACTGGGCGGCAGCGGCAGTGGCAGATACTGCGGCGGAGTCCGCTGACCAGCCCTGGTACTGCTCCTGGGTGAGCGCGTTCTGCGCCGGCTGCCGGGCAGCATCATACTGCTGAGCGGTTTCCTCCGCCGCTGTAGGCTCCTCCGTCTGCGCCTGGCCAGCTGGCTGCTGCGCGGACGGATCTTGCGCATAGTACGCCGCGTAGTAGTTGCAGTAGTCGATGTACTGTTGCAGCTGGGTGTTGGTGGCTGCTAGCTCAGCATCGGTCGTTGCCTTTTCAGCTTGCAGCGCCGCGTGCGATTCCTGAGACTCGGTTAGCTGGCGACGCAGCTCGGCCATCTCCGGCGAGGCAGACGGCGAGGAAGTCTCGGCGGCGGCTCGCTCTGCTGCTGACGTTTCGAGGCCAGTTACCACCGCCTGCAGCGCCGCCTTCTCGGCCTCGGCCGCCTCGAGGCGAGCCGAAAGAGTCGCCGACTCGCTCTCCAGGGCGGGGACTCGCTCTCGAAGAGCAGCGCTCTCCGTCTCTGCCTCCTTCAGAGCCGCCGCCTGCAGCTCCAGACGCGAGACGGTCTCTCGAAGCGAGGAGTTCTCCTGGACAGCCTCTCTCAACTCAGTCGCCTTGTACTCCATGCTGTTGATACGCTCCCAGAGCGTGGTATTCTCCGCCGCAGCTGACTCGAGATCAGCCGCCTCGACTCGTTCGTTTCCAATCAGCTCCTGTCTCACTCGTTCCACTTCAGCCTCCAGCTGCTGGCAGCGGGCAGCCGCCGGTTCCGCCTCGGCAAGACGCGCGCGCATCTGCTCCGTCTCGGAGCGCAGTAATGTGAGCTGCTCGGCGATGTCTTCAGCCAGTGTTGGCGTCTTCTCGACAGCAGCCGGTGCCGGCGGGGCGGCTGGTGGCTGAGGAGCCGCAGCCGGCGCCAGGCCGAAACTATCCAGGAAGTCAGCAGCGGGGGCCGCCGCCGCCACCGCCGCCGGAGCGCCGAACAGGGCTGATGCGAACTGAAGACCGCCGGCGGGCGGCGCCGGGGCGGGGGCGGGGGCGGGGGCGGCCGAAAGCGGCGCCACAGACATCACATGCGTGGATGCCTGACTAACCGGCTCCTCCACTGGCGGCGCCGACGCTACTGCTGTCGCCTGCCTCTCCAACTGCTCCTTCTCGGCACTGACAACCTCCAGCATCGCCCTGCTGCGCTGTAACTCGTGCTCCACTTCCTGCAGCCGCCGTGTCTCCGCGGCGACACTCTCCAACTGAGTCTGCTTCTCCTCCACCCGTCTCTCGGCTGCCTCCAGTCGCGCCTGCAGTGGCTCCAGGTCGGCAATCCTCAGCTCCAGTTGCTCCACCTTCGTCTCAGACTCCAGCGCCTGCAGGTTCAGCTGATGCTGGGTGTTCTGCTCCGCCTGCTGCAGGCCGTGACGAACAGTCTGCAGCTTTCGGTGGGCTTCAGTCAGCTCGTTCTCCACCAGTTCCCGGTCCCCAAGAGCCTCCCGCAGCTGTTCTCCAGTCAGGTCCAGGTCCTGAACCCGCAGCCGCAGCTCGTCCCGCTCAGTCAGGGCGGAGTTCAGACGCTCCTCCTGTCCAGCACTAGCCTGAAGGCGCTCCTGCAGCTCCTGGCGCTCACGCAGCGCCGACTCCAGGCGCTCTTGGTAGTCGGCGGTCGGCTCTAGCGCCTGGAGACGCCCCTGGAGCTCCTGCCGCTCACGTAGGGCAGCTTCCAGCTGCTGCTGCAGGGCGTCCCGCTCACTGCGGGTCAGAACCAGCTCCTCTCCGGGCGTCTCGACGACGGACGGGGTGTCCGCCGTAGTCTGACTGGCGTGGGCAGCCGGGACGCTCTCCGCAGGCGGCGCGGCAGGCTGCACGACAGGCTGAGCAGCAGGCTGAGGCGCGGCAGGTTGGGCCGGCCACATCTCCGCAAACGAATCCGCAGGCTGAGCGCCGCCAAACATCGAAAACACGGGCACCGGCGCCGGCTCCGCTGCCGGAAGGCACGCCGCAGCGACTGGCGTCTCCGTCTGCTGGTGAGACAGTGGTGGCGCCGCCACCGCCGCCACCGCTGGCTCCTCCAGGAGGCCAGGCGCGCTGTGCGGAGCGTGCTGCGACTGCTGGGGATGCGAGACAGGCTGGCCGAAGTACGCTCCAGTCTGCGGCTGGCTCTGGTCGAACAAACCAGCAGCACTCTGCTGGTGTTGGTCGCAGTAGAAAGACGTCTGGCCGCTCAGGTCAAAGGCACCCGGCGCTGTCTGTTGGTTGTTTTGGTTGAAGTAGGCTCCTCCCGCCTGCTGGCTGTGTTGTTGGTCGAAGTAGCCTCCCGTTGGCTGGGCTTCCTGGTCAGGATAGCTCGCTGGATATTGGCTATCCTGAGCGCTCCAGCCGTATCCAGCCGTTCCCTGGTTGTCCTGGTTGAAGTATCCTGTATGAGCAGGATGGCCTTCAGTTGGCTCATGTCCGGCTTCTGCTTGCTGCTCAGAACCAAAATACCCTCCAGCCTGCCCCTGCGATTGATCAAAGAACTGCATGCTGCGGTTGCACGCCTCCGGTTCTTGTCCGAAGTACAATCCAGTCTGAGGCGGTTCTGAGCCAAACACCGCCGTGTGCTGCTCTCCCTGATCGGCGCCTTGGCTAACGGCAGGCGCAGAACACTGGCTGGCGTACTGCTGGGCCACCTCCTGCTCGACAAAGCCCTCCTCCTGCTGTGAGTACCCGAAGCCAGCCGGCGGCGGCGCAGTCGCCACCGGGACAGCGTACTGCGGTGTAATGGTATCTGCCGCGCCAGTCACGTCCCCCGCAGACAGAACGATGGCGTCCTCCCACGCCGGAGCAGACGCCGGAGCAGAGGCGGCTGGTACGGCCTCTGACCTGACACAGGCCAGCTCCCGCTCCAGTCTCTCCACGTCAGCCGCTGCCCTATCGGTCACATCTGCTGTCTCCTGCCTGGCAGCGAATAATGAATCTCCCATGTTCTCCAAATCGGCAGCCGCCTTCTGGGCGGCGGCTGCAGCGTCCTCCTGGGCGGTGAGCAGTTCTCTCTCGAGTCTATCTACATCAGCAGCTGCACTCTGGGTCGCGGAGTTAAATTCTTCCCTCGCGGTGACCAACGCAGTCTCCATTCTTTTCAAATCGGCAGCCACATTCCTCCTAGCGGTCTCGTGCTCCTCCCTTGCGGAGGCAAGCTCCCTCTCCAGTCTTTCAACATCGGCGGTAGCCCTCTGGATCGCAGCTTCGCTCTCTTGTTTGGAGAAGACTAGATCACCCTCTAGCCTCTCAACATCAGTCGCCGTCTTCTCTGCCACTACCTCGGCTTCATGCATAGCGGCGAAGAATCTGCTCCCTGCCATCTCAGCATCATAAGCTGCCTTCTGCTTCGCAGCTTCACTTTCCTGTCTGACCCAGGCAAGCTCCTCCTGCAACCTCTTCACATCACCAGCCGCCTGCTGCAGTGCAGCCTCACTCTCCGCTCTAACAGCGCCCACCTCTCGCTCCATCGCTTCCTTGTCCGCGGCTCTCTGTCCCGCCGCGTCGCTCTCGGTCCCCCTCGCACCTCTCACCTCCTCCTCCAGTCTCTCCACTGCGGCTGTCGCGGCCCGCAGCTCGGCCAGGGTCCGCTCCGCCAGCTGCACAGCCGCCGCCGCCGCCGCCTGCTCCCGCTCCACGCGTCGCTCGGTCGCCTGCTGCTGCTGCTCCGTTTCCAGTTGGGAAGCGCGCAGAGCGTGCGTCGCCTGCTTCAGCCGGTCGGCCTCCTGCTGGCTGACAACAAACCTCTGTTCACACCCAGCCTTCTCCGTTTCGGCGGTCTCAAGTTGCTGCCTGAGCTCAGTCAGGTCGGACACGGTGCTGTCTAATTCGTCACGCAAGGTGGAGATCTCGTGGTTCAGCACGGACCACTGGTGCCCGGCGTCGACTCGCTGGTCCTCCAGAGAACGATCCACCGCGCCTCGCCCGCTCTCAGCGGCAGCCAGCTCGCTTCTCAGACGAACCACCTCGGTTAGAGCCTCCTCCAGACAAGTAGCCGCTTCTGCCGCCTCCGCCGCCTTCGTTAGACCCTCCCGACTCGCCTCCGGCTCGGCCGACGTCGTCTCCTCGACACCACCGGCCTCCAACTGTTGTAGTATCCCGGCGCGCTCCTCGGCCAAGGCGCTCACTTCCATCTGAGTGGTGAGCAGCAGCGCACGGAGCTCAGTCAACTCAGTAGCCAGCGCATCTGCCGACACGGAACCGGCACCCTCCTCCGCCGCCACCCCTGCTGCCGGCGCCGCCTCCGTGCCGCCCAACACGTGCTGAGTGACCATCTCTGTATTGCCGAGCCGGAGAGCCTCGGAGGGCGGGTGGTCATCGCGCGGCCATCCAGCGTCCTCTTCCCAGCCCCACTGGCCAGACGGCAGCCCGGTGGCTGCCTGCTCGTCACGTTCTTCCTCATCCTCCCCGGCCGACCAGCCCCAGCCGTCACCGGCCGTCATCGTCAGCGACACCTCCGCCGGCGGCGCGGCGTCAGTCGTCATCAGCAGCGGGGCGGGGGCGTCATCGCTCAGCGGCAGCAGACCAGGGACGGCCGGGGTGGCCGACTCCTCCTCAGCCGGGGGAGCCGACGGGGAGGCGTCGGTCTGCTCAGCGTCCATCATCCCCCAGTCGTCCCAGCCGGCACCGTCCCAGGGAGATGAGGCAGCCACCACGGTGACAGGTTCAGAACACTCGGACGGAGGACTGGCGTCCTTCGCGGCCGCCGCTGCGTGCCCGGTGATGGCGGCAGCGGCGGGGATGGCGACAGTGACGGGCGGGGAGGCGGCGCCCGAGCCGGGCCTCTCGTCCACAACGGACCAGTTGTCCTCGGACGAATCTCGCGGGTGTCCCTCGGAGCCGCTGGACGGCAGGCTCACCACATCCATGCCATGCGGCACGCGGAACAGCGTGTTCGCCTCCGCTGCCGGCAGCGCCCGCAGCTGCTGCATCAGCGTGCTGACATCAGACACCAGCGCGGCGTCTCCACCGCGCGGCGCCGCCACCGTCAGCTGCGCCTCCGGCTCGGCAGGGTCGGAGGGCAGCTCGGTGAGCGCCGATAGGATATCAGAAGCCGTCTGTTGGGCCTGTAAACCCGCCACATCCACCTGCATGCCCCGCAGCTGCGACGACAGCGACGCCACACTGATCTCCAGCGCAGCGCTGCGCTCGGTGGCCGACGACAGAGCCTCCTCCTTCTCAGTCAGCTCGTCCAGAAGGTAGCCGATCTTGTCGTCTTTACCCGTCTGGATCTCCTCCAAGCAAGCGATACTCTCGTCCCTGTCGTTTCGTTCAGTCGTAAGCGCGTCCAATGCTGCCTTCTGCTCACTTACCACGGCAGAGAGATTTAAGACGTCAGCTTCGTCCTTGTTCTCCTTATCACTGATGAGCGCCTCTAAACTGTTGATTTGCTCATCCTTCTCCTTCAGCGAATCAACCATGGTGGAGACATTCGCTGCGACTCTCTCCTCTTCATCCTTGTGTCTGTTAACCAATTCCTCTAGTGCAACGATTTTACCATCCTTCTCCGCTATCTCCGCCTCCCATTTTTCTCTCTCCTCACCAACACCCTCCTGCACCAGAGTCGTAGAGCTCTCAGATTTCTCCACCTCCTCTAGTCGCGCTTGCAGCTTCTCTCCCTCCTCCTCTAACTGCTTCACTCTCGCCAGCGCCTCATCCCTCATAGCAGTACGGCGTCGGACGGCGGTCGCCAGCTGCTTCAGCCGGGTCTGCTGTTTCAGCAGCAGCGCGTCCCTCTCTCCATCCGCGCCGGGCGGCTCGCTTCGAGCCGACTCGGAGCGCTCGCTCAGCAGCGAGCTCTGCGACAAGCTGCGGTCGCGCAGCGGCGGGAACAGGTCGAACGGGTCGCGGTAGCTGGCGGTGCGCTGCTCGGAGGCGGCGCGCACCAGCAGCCGGCCGGCCTCGGCCAGCTGTGCGCAGCGGACCGGCGGCCGCGGCGGCGCGTCCCAGGCCGACAGGCAGGCGGCCAGGGACGGCTGCAGAGTCTCCCAGGCGGCGACAGACGGGCTGTCGGCCGGGAGGACGCCCAGCAGAGACGGCATCTGCTCCAGCAGGGCCTGCGCGGCGGCGGACAGCTCGGACACCAGCTCCTGCTCCTCCTCGTCACGACGCAGGCTGGAGCGGGACAGCTCGGCCTCTGCGGCACTCAGCTGCGCCTGCATAGACTGCAGGCGGCTCTCCAGGTCTCCCTCGCTGGCCGCCTGCTTCGCTAGGCTGTCACGGGCTTCCTCCAGCTCGGAGCTGAGTCGCGCCAGAGTCGTTTCGCGTTCAGATAGCTCAGCGCGCATCTGTTCCAGTGCTGACTCTCGCTCGGACATTTGGGCACGTATCTCTTCCAGAGTAGAGTCGCGTTCCTGTAGCTCGCGGCGTGCCTCATTCAGACTCGTCTCGCGCTCTGACAGCTGCTTCTGGAGTTCAGCCTTCGCCTGCAGCTCCTTCCGCAGCCTGACCTTCATCAGCTTTACCTTCTGTTGGTCTGGCGCGGCGGCAGACGCGACCGGCGACGCTTCGGCCTCCGGTTGTGCTGCCTGTTGCTTCACCTCGCCACGTACCACCGCCGGTTCCTGTGCGGCACCCAACCGAGCCTGCAGCGCCTCTAGCGCCATCCGTGTCTCAGACAGGTCCCGGTCAGCCGCCAGCCTCGCCTCTCGCTCCTGTTCCCACTGGTCGCGCAGCTCCGTCTGCCGCGCTGATGCATCCAACTCCTCCACCGCTGCGGACGCCCGCTCCATCTCTGCAATACTCGCCTGCAGATCAGTCACACGCGACTTCAGTACGCCGATCTTCTCCTCCAGCGCCGACTTGGCCTTCAGCTCCTGCTTCAACTTGGTCTTCAGCTTCTTCACCATCTTCTTGATGTCTGCCTGAGACTGGTCGGCGGTAGTGTCGGTCGCTTCGGCCGGCTCCACCTCCTGCTGAACCTTCTCCGTCTCCAGCTTTTCAAGAAGCTGCTTATTGCTTGACTGCAGCTCGGACACCAGCTCTTCCGACCTCTGCAGCTCGTTCTGCAGCCACTCAGCCTCCTGTTGCAGCTGCTGCCGTTCCTGCTGCAAGCTCCGCTCCGCCTCCTGCAGCCGGACGTTCTGCTGCTGCAGTGTCGTGCACTCGGCGTGGTTCCCCTGTAGCAGACGCCGCGAGGTCTCCAGGTCGGTGGCGAGTACCTCCAGCCGAGACTGCAGCGCCGTCAGAGAGCTGGGGTCGGCTGGTTCTGCGGCAGACTCCTCCGCAGGCCAGTTGTCCCAGCCGGCAGACTGCTCTGCCATCACGTGACCGGTCTCAACAGTCGCCACCGAACCGTGCACCTCCGCCTCCCCGGCCGCCTCAGTCGGGTGCTGGCTGCCAGCTTCTGATGTCACCTTCACCGCCTGGCTGCCCGCCTCCGACATCTCCCTTGCAGCCTGACTGGACGTCTCCGTCGTCTCCCGCTGCGCCTGGCTGCCCGCCTCTGATGTAGACATCAGGTCGTACTGACTACCCGCCTCTGAGGTGGTCGATTCCTTGGGAAGCGTCTCAGCCGGTAGATCCACCGCCTGGCTGCCGGCCAGAGCTGCCTGAGCTCTGGCCTCAGCCAGCTCTCCGCTGACGTCAAACCTCCCTCGCAGCTCGGCCAGCTCAGCGGCGCTATCTTGTAGACTGGTTCTGATGGTAGTCAGCTCTGCCTCGGCTGCCTCTCGTCCGGTACGATGATTCTCTACATCGGCAGACACCTCCGCCAGCCTAGCTTCTGTCTCAGATAGTTTCGCGTCCGACTCTGCCAGCTTGGAGTCGGTCTCTGCCAGCCTGGCCCCCGTCTCTGCCAACCTGGCCTCCGTCTCTGCCAGCCTGACCCCCGTCTCTGCCAGCCTGACCTCCGTCTCTGCCAGCCTGGCCCCCGTCTCTGCCATCCTGACCCCTGTCTCTGCCAGCTTGGTCTCCGCCTCCGTCCGTTTGCAGTCCATCTCCGCCCGGTTGGTAGAGCTCCTCTCCAGGTCTCGTTCGGTCTCCTCCAGACTGCAGCGCGTCTCCTCCAGCGCTGCCGTCAGATCCGAGCTCTGCTGCTCCAGGTTCGCCTTCTCCGCGGTCAGCTTCGAGACGAGCGCGTCCGACTCGCCAGCGGAACACGTCAGCTCGGCGATCTGGGGAAAAACGGATTAGAGCCATTTAAAAGGTATGTTACAGTGCACACAATGGATGCATCAAGCAGGCAGACGAAGTGGATTTCCAGCATGATTCTACATGGTACTGTTCTATAAAGAGGTACGCTTCCATGCTTTATTAACTCAGATCATCATCAATGGAACACCAATCATCGGCGCTTTAGATTGATTCGTTATTAGCCTTTGCTCCCCAATGTGGTCATATCTAGTCAAAAGGGCTTTCCTTTAGTTCACTGACCAAGCACCTGTTGTTGTGTTGCACTCAATTCAGACCAGACTCAGTCGAGTCAACCCAGCAAACTATACACTCCATCCACACGCCTCCACCTCTTGTCTGATGCACCACCCCGTCCCTCCCGGGCCGCTCTCCCGTCAGTCACCCCCCCCTCCCCCTATCCACTCACCCTGCTCGCCAGCTCAGTCATCTGAGCATCCTTGGTGCGCAGCTGGTAGTGCAGCTCGTCCGCTGCCGCCTCCAGCGCCACCTGCTGGCCGACCGTTTCTGCCTGGGCCCGCTCCAGCTCACACAGCTTCCCAGTGACGCCAGTCAGCTCCGCCAGACGCTCCGAGGACTCTGGAGACCACGGGCAGGGGAGTTAGGTGGTGATGGTGCAGTGGGCAACATGCAGATAAATGAGCTGTATGCAAATGACAGCGGCACGCTGACACTCAAACGCAGCAATCTGGGAGCAATAATTGAAGTTAATCTTGCTTCACTTAATCATCGAAGTCTCAGCAACACAATGCCACGCTTAGCCCCATGACGAGATTAAAGCGTATATGTGAGCTGTTCTCAAGACGTTGTATTGGCATACTTGCCTCAGCTCTATCTATAACTGGCTTCCTGCAGCGTATGGTGCCTGTCACGTACCTTGCTGCAGCCGGTCGCGATCCGCCTCCATTGGCCCGGTGTCGGGCCGCTCGGCCAGCTGTGCCTGCAGCTGCTCGTTGAGCTGCTGCAGCTCGGCGCAGCGCTCCGACAGCTGTCCGGCCTCGCCCTCCAGCTGGCCGAGCCGCTGCCGCTTCTGCGACTTCACCCTGAACACCATCTTCTGCGAGTCGGCCAGCTCCCGCTTCACAGAGGCCAGCTCAGACTCCAGCGCCGCCGCGCGGCCAGACTGGGAAACAGCGCCGATGTAAAGTTAAAGGTACATAAATAGCACAAGTTGGCACCGAAGATATACGTAGATTATCCACAAAGAATCATAGAGAATCCATCTATTCGTAGAGAATCGATTAAACATTTACCTTACCAGTAATTTCATGGCAACGCTTCTAATTCCCGGATAATTAGGTGCATACCTCAATTTTGGCAGATGCCTGGAGCTTCACGAGCTTCTCCTGCAAATTCGCATTGGTAATGACCAAATCAAACTTCGCGGCTTCAATCTTCTTGCAATTTTCTTCTGCTATTTCTAACCTGTGAATCCAATGGCACGCGGTAATTATGACACAAATACGCATCGTCCAGCAACATTCGGTACATACATAATCACAAACCTTTGAGGCAGCTGCAGAACAACTAAAAAAGAAGCAAAACACCTACAATTATATTTCATAACTGTATTTCTCCATTACCGTTTGCCACCTCTCAATCGCTTGATTTTAGGCAGACAATCAACCATTCTATACAAATGCACAGGCATTCGATGACATTGACACTTTCTGTGATCGTCAGTGGGTTTCGGAATAGCGCAACTGCTGCGGTTATATGCGTTCGGGACCCGGCCAGCTATCTGCGGACTCACGCGTCGCTGGCGGTCTGCAGCTGTCTGGTCAGCTTCTCCTCCCGGACCCTCCAGTCGGCCTCGTGCACGGCGAAGGCCTCCTGCATCTCCCTCATCTGCTGCCGCGTCTCGTCCAGCGTGTCCATCGTCACCTGGCCGCGCTCCGTCAGCGCCCGCGTCACCAGGTTCACGGCCGCCGTCCGCGCAGAGATCACAGACTCCTTCTCCTGCAGCGTCTCCTGGACAGAGGAGAGGAGCGGGTTAGGCCGAGATCACAGACTCCTCCTGCAGCGTCTCCTGGACAGAGGAGAGGAGCGGGTTAGGCCGAGATCATATACTCCTTCTCCTACAGCGTCTCCTGGACAGAGGAGAGGAGCGGGTTAGGCCGAGATCACAGACTCCTCCTGTATCGTCTCCTGAACAGAGGAGAGGAGCGGGTTAGGCCGAGATCATATACTCCTTCTCCTGCAGCGTCTCCTGGACAGAGGAGAGGAGCGGGTTAGGCCGAGATCACAGACTCCTCCTGTATCGTCTCCTGAACAGAGGAGAGGAGCGGGTTAGGCCGATATCATATACTCCTTCTCTTGCAGCGTCTCCTGGACAGAGGAGAGGAGCGGGTTAGGCCGAGATCACAGACTCCTCCTGCAGCGTCTCCTGGACAGAGGAGAGGAGCGGGTTAGGCCGAGATCATATACTCCTTCTCCTACAGCGTCTCCTGGACAGAGGAGAGGAACGGGTTAGGCCGAGATCACAGACTCCTCCTGTATCGTCTCCTGAACAGAGGAGAGGAGCGGGTTAGGCCGAGATCATATACTCCTTCTCCTGCAGCGTCTCCTGGACAGAGGAGAGGAGCGGGTTAGGCCAAGATCACAGACTCCTCCTGTATCGTCTCCTGAACAGAGGAGAGGAGCGGGTTAGGCCGATATCATATACTCCTTCTCCTGCAGCGTCTCCTGGACAGAGGAGAGGAGCGGGTTAGGCCGAGATCACAGACTCCTCCTGCAGCGTCTCCTGGACAGAGGAGAGGAGCGGGTTAGGCTGAGATCATATACTCCATCTCCTGCAGCGTCTCCTGGACAGAGGAGAGGAGCGGGTTAGGCTGAGATCATATACTCCTTCTCCTGCAGCGTCTCCTGGACAGAGGAGAGGAGCGGGTTAGGCTGAGATCATATACTCCTTCTCCTGCAGCGTCTCCTGGACAGAGGAGAGGAGCGGGTTAGGCCGATATCACAGACTCCTCCTGCAGCGTCTCCTGGACAGAGGAGAGGAGCGGGTTAGGCTGAGATCATATACTCCTTCTCCTGCAGCGTCTCCTGGACAGAGGAGAGGAGCGGGTTAGGCCGAGATCACAGACTCCTCCTGCGGCGTCTCCTGGACAGAGGAGAGGAGCGGGTTAGGCTGAGATCATATACTCCTTCTCCTGCAGCGTCTCCTGGACAGAGGAGAGGAGCGGGTTAGGCTGATATCATATACTCCTTCTCCTGCAGCGTCTCCTGGACAGAGGAGAGGAGCGGGTTAGGCTGAGATCATATACTCCTTCTCCTGCAGCGTCTCCTGGACAGAGGAGAGGAGCGGGTTAGGCCGAGATCACAGACTCCTCCTGTATCGTCTCCTGGACAGAGGAGAGGAGCGGGTTAGGCCGAGATCATATACTCCTTCTCCTACAGCGTCTCCTGGACAGAGGAGAGGAGCGGGTTAGGCCGAGATCACAGACTCCTTCTCCTGCAGCGTCTCCTGGACAGAGGAGAGGAGCGGGTTAGGCCGAGATCATATACTCCTTCTCCTACAGCGTCTCCTGGACAGAGGAGAGGAGCGGGTTAGGCCGAGATCACAGACTCCTTCTCCTGCAGCGTCTCCTGGACAGAGGAGAGGAGCGGGTTAGGCCGAGATCATATACTCCTCCTACAGCGTCTCCTGGACAGAGGAGAGGAGCGGGTTAGGCCGAGATCACAGACTCCTTCTCCTGCAGCGTCTCCTGGACAGAGGAGAGGAGCGGGTTAGGCTGAGATCATATACTCCTTCTCCTGCAGCGTCTCCTGGACAGAGGAGAGGAGCGGGTTAGGCTGAGATCATATACTCCTTCTCCTGCAGCGTCTCCTGGACAGAGGAGAGGAGCGGGTTAGGCCGAGATCACAGACTCCTCCTGTATCGTCTCCTGGACAGAGGAGAGGAGCGGGTTAGGCCGAGATCATATACTCCTTCTCCTACAGCGTCTCCTGGACAGAGGAGAGGAGCGGGTTAGGCCGAGATCACAGACTTCTCCTACAGCGTCTCCTGGACAGAGGAGAGGAGCGGGTTAGGCTGAGATCATATACTTCTCCTGCAGCGTCTCCTGGACAGAGGAGAGGAGCGGGTTAGGCCGATATCATATACTCCTCTCCTACAGCGTCTCCTGGACAGAGGAGAGGAGCGAGTTAGGCTGAGATCATATACTCCTTCTCCTGCAGCGTCTCCTGGACAGAGGAGAGGAGCGGGTTAGGCCGAGATCACAGACTCCTCCTGCAGCGTCTCCTGGACAGAGGAGAGGAGCGGGTTAGGCTGAGATCATATACTCCTTCTCCTACAGCGTCTCCTGGACAGAGGAGAGGAGCGGGTTAGGTTGAGATCATATACTTCTCCTGCAGCGTCTCCTGGACAGAGGAGAGGAGCGGGTTAGGCCGAGATCATATACTCCTTCTCCTACAGCGTCTCCTGGACAGAGGAGAGGAGCGGGTTAGGCTGAGATCATATACTCCTTCTCCTGCAGCGTCTCCTGGACAGAGGAGAGGAGCGGGTTAGGCCGAGATCACAGACTCCTCCTGCAGCGTCTCCTGGACAGAGGAGAGGAGCGGGTTAGGCTGAGATCATATACTCCTTCTCCTACAGCGTCTCCTGGACAGAGAAGAGGAGCGGGTTAGGCTGAGATCATATACTTCTCCTGCAGCGTCTCCTGGACAGAGGAGAGGAGCGGGTTAGGCCGAGATCATATACTCCTTCTCCTACAGCGTCTCCTGGACAGAGGAGAGGAGCGGGTTAGGCCGAGATCATATACTCCTTCTCCTGCAGCGTCTCCTGGACAGAGGAGAGGAGCGGGTTAGGCCGAGATCACAGACTCCTCCTGCAGCGTCTCCTGGACAGAGGAGAGGAGCGGGTTAGGCTGAGATCATATACTCCTTCTCCTGCAGCGTCTCCTGGACAGAGGAGAGGAGCGGGTTAGGCCGAGATCACAGACTCCTCCTGCAGCGTCTCCTGGACAGAGGAGAGGAGCGGGTTAGGCTGAGATCATATACTCCTTCTCCTGCAGCGTCTCCTGGACAGAGGAGAGGAGCGGGTTAGGCTGAGATCATATACTCCTTCTCCTGCAGCGTCTCCTGGACAGAGGAGAGGAGCGGGTTAGGCTGAGATCATATACTCCTTCTCCTGCAGCGTCTCCTGGACAGAGGAGAGGAGCGGGTTAGGCCGAGATCACAGACTCCTCCTGTATCGTCTCCTGGACAGAGGAGAGGAGCGGGTTAGACCGAGATCATATACTCCTTCTCCTACAGCGTCTCCTGGACAGAGGAGAGGAGCGGGTTAGGCCGAGATCATATACTCCTTCTCCTACAGCGTCTCCTGGACAGAGGAGAGGAGCGGGTTAGGCCGAGATCACAGACTTCTCCTACAGCGTCTCCTGGACAGAGGAGAGGAGCGGGTTAGGCTGAGATCATATACTTCTCCTGCAGCGTCTCCTGGACAGAGGAGAGGAGCGGGTTAGGCCGATATCATATACTCCTCTCCTACAGCGTCTCCTGGACAGAGGAGAGGAGCGGGTTAGGCTGAGATCATATACTCCTTCTCCTGCAGCGTCTCCTGGACAGAGGAGAGGAGCGGGTTAGGCCGAGATCACAAACTCCTCCTGCAGCGTCTCCTGGACAGAGGAGAGGAGCGGGTTAGGCTGAGATCATATACTCCTTCTCCTACAGCGTCTCCTGGACAGAGGAGAGGAGCGGGTTAGGCTGAGATCATATACTTCTCCTGCAGCGTCTCCTGGACAGAGGAGAGGAGCGGGTTAGGCCGAGATCATATACTCCTTCTCCTACAGCGTCTCCTGGACAGAGGAGAGGAGCGGGTTAGGCTGAGATCATATACTCCTTCTCCTGCAGCGTCTCCTGGACAGAGGAGAGGAGCGGGTTAGGCCGAGATCACAGACTCCTCCTGCAGCGTCTCCTGGACAGAGGAGAGGAGCGGGTTAGGCTGAGATCATATACTCCTTCTCCTACAGCGTCTCCTGGACAGAGGAGAGGAGCGGGTTAGGCTGAGATCATATACTTCTCCTGCAGCGTCTCCTGGACAGAGGAGAGGAGCGGGTTAGGCCGAGATCATATACTTCTTCTCCTACAGCGTCTCCTGGACAGAGGAGAGGAGCGGGTTAGGCCGAGATCATATACTCCTTCTCCTGCAGCGTCTCCTGGACAGAGGAGAGGAGCGGGTTAGGCTGAGATCATATACTTCTCCTGCAGCGTCTCCTGGACAGAGGAGAGGAGCGGGTTAGGCCGAGATCATATACTCCTTCTCCTACAGCGTCTCCTGGACAGAGGAG
Organism: Chirona hameri; assembly: GCA_036785665.1. Taxonomy (NCBI): domain Eukaryota; kingdom Metazoa; phylum Arthropoda; class Thecostraca; order Balanomorpha; family Balanidae; genus Chirona; species Chirona hameri. Next base: position 5,366 of record JAXIVJ010014333.1, on the reverse strand, counting down.
AGGAGCGGGTTAGGCTGAGATCATATACTCCTTCTCCTGCAGCGTCTCCTGGACAGAGGAGAGGAGCGGGTTAGGCCGAGATCACAGACTCCTCCTGCAGCGTCTCCTGGACAGAGGAGAGGAGCGGGTTAGGCTGAGATCATATACTCCTTCTCCTACAGCGTCTCCTGGACAGAGGAGAGGAGCGGGTTAGGCTGAGATCATATACTTCTCCTGCAGCGTCTCCTGGACAGAGGAGAGGAGCGGGTTAGGCCGAGATCATATACTCCTTCTCCTACAGCGTCTCCTGGACAGAGGAGAGGAGCGGGTTAGGCTGAGATCATATACTCCTTCTCCTGCAGCGTCTCCTGGACAGAGGAGAGGAGCGGGTTAGGCCGAGATCACAGACTCCTCCTGCAGCGTCTCCTGGACAGAGGAGAGGAGCGGGTTAGGCTGAGATCATATACTCCTTCTCCTACAGCGTCTCCTGGACAGAGGAGAGGAGCGGGTTAGGCTGAGATCATATACTTCTCCTGCAGCGTCTCCTGGACAGAGGAGAGGAGCGGGTTAGGCCGAGATCATATACTCCTTCTCCTACAGCGTCTCCTGGACAGAGGAGAGGAGCGGGTTAGGCTGAGATCATATACTCCTTCTTGCAGCGTCTCCTGTGTAATGTTGCAAGTGTAACAATGTCGGCAAAATTGAAAACCACATAATATAGTATTAACATGAGCGATAACCGACTTTTGCGAAATTTGCAAGTGGAAGCGGAACAGTTAACAAACCACAATATCCAAAACATTAAATTTAAACATTCCCATGGAAGAAAATAACTCCATGCTCTTGTCTCTTCACGGCTACCTACAAAACGGAACAGAATGTAATAGATCCAACATTAATTATCCCAGGGGCAATACAACAATTTAACTACGGTAAAAAAAACCCAGTAAATTGAGCAGTAAATCAGAAACACCATTTACCGGAACAGCGACCCGCTAGCTCACCTTGAGGTCAACGACGGTGGCTTCCAGCTGGGAAACTTTGTCGGACAGCTCGTAGATACAGTTATCCTTTGCCAGGATGACACCGTACAGCTCCTCAGGAGGCTTTTCTCGCACTGAGTCGCTCAGGGTCATAGACTGCGAAGCGCAAAACAGGGACGAGTGAACTTCAACGGTCACCAGCCTGAACACGATCACTACCTCATAGACTGCGGAGCGCAAAACAGGGACGAGTGAACTTCAACGGTCACCAGCCTGAACACGATCACTACCTAAGAGGCTATCGTCTGTAAGCCAACATCAATTGCAGTAGGTCGATAGGTAGATATGTGCAGTCCAATGGGGATAGGCTCCTTCTTCCGGCCCCATGATGCTGATATCATGGGGCAATATCAGCATTAGACTAGGCAAGCAGGTTGGAACCAGAAACAGTACCTCAATTAAATCAGTAGCAGCATATGAGAAAGCCAGTAATGCAGCAGAAAATTCCACAATAGTTTGCAATAAAGGTAAAGACTGAGGGCAGGCAGCTAATACCATTGCCCTTTGCCATGGGGTTCGCCGTCTAACATCAGGGTAGACACTAGGCAGGGAAGTGTGGGCCAGAGGAGGGTCTGAGGCAGAGAAGCAGCTCAACAGACCGACGCCTTACCTTGCGCGGCGACGACCCGAACAGCTCCATCTCGCCATCGGAGCCCGACTCTGCCGAGTCGCACGAGTCGTACCGGTAGTCGGGGTTCTCGATCCGAGACTGCAGATTGCGCACCATCGCCTCGATGTCGACCCGCGGCTCGCGCACCCGCTCCTCCTGGACTCGCCTGGCAGATGGGCAGACACGTGGTCAGTCTGAAGTCTCGTCCTCCTGCACTCGCCTGACAGATGGGCAGACACGTGGTCAGTCTGAAGTCTCGTCCTCCTGCACTCGCCTGGCAGACGGGCAGAAACGTGGTCAGTCTGAAGTATCGTCCTCCTGCGCTCGCCTGGCAGATGGACAGACACGTGGTCAGTCTGAAGTCTCGTCCTCCTGCACTCGCCTGGCAGACGGGCAGAAACGTGGTCAGTCTGAAGTATCGTCCTCCTGCGCTCGCCTGGCAGATGGACAGACACGTGGTCAGTCTGAAGTATCGTCCTCCTGCGCTCGCCTGGCAGATGGGCAGACACGTGGTCAGTCTGAAGTCTCGGTACATATATGCCCACTGAAGGCTCTGGTGGCAATGCTGAAACATGGCCAATCTATCTACGAGTACACTTAGATGGCCACTGAAGGTTTTGGTGGTAGTGCTGAAACGTTGTTAATATCTCTCCATGAATGCAAATTGAAAGTCTTTGCTGATAGACATAAGTGGTGGCGATCAAATGGTATCTATCAGATCGATCATACCATTCATTTTACATTTATCAAGCTTGCTAATTGTATTGTATTGTATTGCGGTTAAAGAGTGTTCCACTGCAAGAAGTGGCTTTTAACCCGCGCACTGCAGGGGGTTTGCACCGAACACAAACTGCAAGGGGGGGGGGGGGTAATTTCCGCCTCGAAAGGACCCCTTCCCGAGCGCTGAAAGGGCCCCTTCCCAAGCGTTGAAAGGGCCAAACAAAACGGATGAAAAGGCACGTTACACGGATGGAAATTGCAGTATGACAGGTAGGCATAGGCCATACCAACTTTTAGGAGCGGGAGTTAGCAAACTGACATATCAACTTTGGAATCAGCGACAACAATTTGGAATCAGCTATATCAACTTGGAATATTCTGTTTAAGCTCAAGACCTGGAACTCTTAAACAAATTGCACCGCAGAGCGGCGCGAAAATTTTGCATCTGATGCCCTAGATATGCATTCTCATCAATGCGTCACATTGAGCATGGTGCGGACCTCTAAAAATGTTATTGTGCGTTTAAAAGTGCGTAAAAAAGTGTTAAAGTGTTATTGTGCCCAATTATATAGGAAGTAGCAACATAACACATAAATGCGCCGATAAACGGGCCGCTTTTTCTAACCCGCATATAATTGAACTTATAGTTAAATTGCGCCGTGGAGCGACGCAAATTTGTTAAATTGTATTCCTTGGACAACTGCATTCTTACTGTTGAAAGGCCCAGGGTCCCTTCAGATCGTCTAGGGGCCCCTCCGACCTTTTCAACGCCCTTCTGACCTGTTCAGGGACTCATCTGGGATCCGCGAAAAGACATGATGTGGGTGATATATATGAAATACAAAGAGGCTTACTCTACAAGAAAACAAAATCGGAGCTTGCGGGTATATTGTAACACCTTTGTTAGCGATTAAGAGGCATTCGGTAACATGTCATTGCTCGTCTTAAAGACGAGCAATGACCTGTTACCGAATCCCTCTTAATCGCTGACGAAGGGTGTCTCCGATTTTAATATTTTTATTGTGGAGTAAGTCTTCTTTGTATTTAATCTTCATCTGGGATCTCTAAGTGCTTTGGGCCCTTCCGGTCTGACCAGAGACTCCTCTGACCTTCCAAGAAGCCTCTATTGTGTGTCAAGGGGCCCTTTCGGCCTGTTCAGGGTCCTTCTTACCCACCCACGGGCCCTTTTGGTCTGGTCAGGGGCCCATCCGATCTGGTCAGGGGCCCTTCCGACCTGGCAAGAGACTGCGCTGGCTGCTTTGTCGCCTTGCGACATGCTCCGAGGGCCCTCCGACCTGTCCTGGGGCCACTCCGTGATGACTAGGGGCCCATTCGGCATGTTCAGGGGCCGTCCTGACCCACCTAGGGGGCCCATTCGGTCTGGTCAGGGGCCCCTCTGACCTTCACAGGGGCCCTTTGAACTTCCCAGGGACTCTCTGGGGTCTGTCGAAGGGCCTCCAACCTGCTCAGGGGCCCTTATGACATGGAAAGGGACTGTGCTGGCTGCTTTGTCGCCCGGCCGACAAGCCCAGGGGCCTCTCGACCTGCTCAGGGGCCTCTCGACCTGCTCAGGGGCCTCTCGACCTGCTCAGGGCCCCCTCTGTGCTGGCTAGGGCCCCTCTGTGCTGGCTAGGGCCCATTCGACGTGTTCAGGGGGGCCTTCTGACCCGCTCAGGGGCCCTTTCGGTCTGGTCAGGGGCCCCTCTGACATGCATAGGACTCTTTTGAACGTCTAAGGGGGCCCTCTGGCCTTTCAGAGAGGGTCCTGGTGTCACTAAAGGGGCTTCTGAAGTGCTCTAAACTCTCTAAAGACTACGCTTCGCGTGGTAAAGAGCCCATGATACCCTCGCTTCGCGCGGTCTCGTCGGCCCTTTTCGGCGCGCGTAGCGCGCCGAAAATGGGCCCTCCTGGCCTCCAGGGGGGGGGGGGGGGGGGGGGGGGGGGGGGGGGCTGGCTACGTGGCCTGCTCCAGAGGTCAAACAAGAAGGAAAAATACATTTTTTTTGTGTTGCAAACCGTTTTTCGCTAATCACCTTTTACCTAATAAAGATACCAAAAACTGTTTACGCCATTGTGTTTGCCTCGTTAAGGCGCTTCGAACGATATGCATGGTGACCATGTTAGGTCAAATTCTTGTTAAGTCATGTTGCATATAGGGAGAGACGTGTCTCGACGAGACAAACACATTGCTGTCGTTTTACTTTTCTATCTTCATTATGTCGCGAGTTATTGACAACACAAAGTGATGGTGACCTCGGATGACCTCAAATGGGGGTCCATAGGGGTCACTGAACACAACTTACACTTGGATCATCAAGAATATCCTATAACATGATCCAGAAGTAATTTGACTAATATCATGCATATCCTTGAAATGGGAAGCATTTTAATATTTCCCCATTGACTTATTATGGGGAGGTCACGAAATTGACCTAACCTAGGTCACCGATATCAAAATTCCGATATACGAATTGTAAGTATGTATGCCCTCATGACACCCTGTAAGTTTCAACTGATCGGTGAGAAACTCTGGCTTTGGCACACTGTAAACGTTTTTGGAAGTGGGGTCACGTCTTGACCTGGTCTGGTGACCTGACCTGAGATGACCCGAGGTCCATTTTTTCAAAAGTGTGCGCAATTGATGTCCTAACAGGTGTGCCAAAACCTGGCGGTAAATATCTGCGAAAAACCTGAGGGGGGGGGGGGGGGGACGGAAATCAACCCCCTTCCCTCACCTCCCTGCAGTGCGCGGGTTAAGCTCACATGTCAAGTAAGCGGGGTACATTAGTAAAGGCATACAATCGTCACCACAAGCACCATAAGCACATTCACAGCAGGCGTATTGAGTCGGTGCGAATCTGCAGTCCGCCATGCATCGGTCACACTTCAGACAACAATAAACTACGTGGATGCGAGGCTCAGCATTCGCTGTTTCACACACGCGAGAATCGCCGCTCGGTCAGCGATGTGCAAGGTTGCTGGATAGTTTACATGCGAGACTCGCGCTACGGATC
>JAXIVJ010014332.1:0-34705 GCA_036785665.1 Chirona hameri | reverse complement strand
ATATATATATATAGATATATATATTTGAAAGCAACTATATACTGCTATCACTTAGTCAACAATATTACAGAACCCAAAGTCAAGGTACTATGTTTTTATACGGAATCATATGACGTTGAACAGCTAACATAAACTTACCCAGATATAATTTTCTACCCAGTTGGCTGGTTCGTTTGGTGCAGGAGAAAACAACCAGCTGGGTAGATTTACAATGTGGGTAGATTGTTTGTTGCAAGAGGCCTCAGATGAGAGCATGCCCTGATAATCCATATCCTGAAACCGGTACATCCCGACTGTGACATCAGAGAGATGGGTACCGCCACTGATACGCGACAGTGACAAACTGCCGGTAATTTGTCCGAGGAAGATGTAGACAATATACTCGCCTTGGTGACGGCCATGGCTTGGTCAATGTGCCACTGCAGCACGGTATTTGAGACGTGAGAACCACATTTTTTTATTGTATACTGTAGCTGGGCTGTTTAGGCATTTGCCTGAAGCCACTAAATGTATGAAAGAATACCAAGGAATACATCGGAACCTGGGGCATTCCAAAGTAAGACAACCCCAAATTTAACATTTGCTGTCCGACCATTTGTAATTGTCTTGCGAAGTTGTGTACTGGGGGTTTCAAGGACGGGGAATGCAATTGTGATGACCACAAATATCCCCCCCCCCCGAATATTTTCCAAGATACGGCCTTCCGTATATTCCCAAGTTCACGGTGAGACCTAATTTTGACGACCAATAACTCAGAGACTAAAAAAGAGATTTTTGATACTTTTTTTTCTTTGAATCAGGATTAGTCCAGGAACAATTCGGCAATCACGGATTTGCGATTTGTTTTGTCTCGTGACATCGTGACCTACTTTTTGCGCAGTGACCTTGACCTGTTGGAAACTGAAAATAAAATTTTCGTCGGATGAAGATTTGAGCTTCATTGATGTCCTTTCGTATCAAAAATAAAAACGTGGGATTCGACTGTAAACATTATTTGTGAGTCTTGCAATGGTTACATGATACGCTGTTCAGGCATCTGTCCGTCGATAACTTCGCAGCTACTTGACATACGCTTTAGAAACAAGTCCATAGTGACTCCTGACGACGAAACCTCTCGGTTGGTGCCTGTTACACCAACATCAGGTCGCTATTTGACCTGCCAGGCCAATACAACGTAACGTAACCAAACATCGTATTGTGTCAGCATTGCTAGGCTTAAAAGTAGTTTGTACAGGTCGAACCCCACTTTTTAGATTCTTTTATACGAAAGGACAGGAAGGAACTCAAATCGTCATCAGACGAACATTTTAATTTAAGTTTACAACAGGTCAAGGTCACGGCGAAAAATGTAGGTCACGAGGTCACGTGAAAAACAAAATGAAACTCGAAAATCCGAGATTGCCCGATTTTTCTTTGACTAATCCCAATCCAAACAAAACAAGTTTATCAAAATCGCTTCTTTAGTCTCAGAGTAATTGGTCGTCAAAATTAGGCCTGCAGAGTGAACCTGGGAAATTTTGGAAAGCGTTATCTTGGAAAATATTTTGGGGGGATATTTTGTGGCCACTACCAATGAATTCCCGTCCCTTGAACCCCCCCAGTGCACAACTGTTCAAGAAAATTAAAATGGTCGGACGGCAATTTTGAAGGAAAAAAATGTTTGTCTTACTGTGGAAGTTCCCAAAAGTAGTTTTTACAGGTCGCACCCCACTTTTTTATACGAAAGAACATTAATGAAGCTCAAATCGTCATTAGACGAAAATGCTGATTTCAGTTTCCAACTGGTCAAGGTCACGGCGCAAAAAGTAGGTCACGAGGTCACGGGACAATTTTTTTCTCTCGCAAATCCGTGATTGCCAAATTGTTTTTTGACTAATCCTGATCAAAACAAAAAAGTTTCAAAATCGCTTTTTTAGTCTCGGAGTTATTGGTCGTCAAGATTAGGCCTGCACAGTGAACTTGGGAAAATACGGAAGGCCGTATTTGTGAAAATATTTTTGGGATTTTTTTTGGTCACCACCAATGAATTCACCGCCCTGGAAACTCCAATGCACACATTTTCAAGAAAATATAAATGGTCGGACGGCACCCACCGGTTGTCTTACTGTGGAATGCCCGCCTATGAAGAATACCTAGAGAACACTTAAACCCAGTTCACACCGGACACGCCATACGTCAAAACGTATACGTCAACGCCAATCTGACGTACGCGGATACGGCGAGGAGAGAGTTGAACATTTGGCAGCCTGACGTATCCTTTGTACTGCCAGATCCCTTCAGTGACGAAAAGGGATTAACGGGACTTGGTAGCAGTTGGCAGCCGTTGCGTCACTGCTTGCCGCGAAGCGCTGTTATTGTCGGGATAAGAAGTGGTTGCTTATTTTCCCAGCTCCAGTGGTTGGCAATTAGGGTGTACCTCTTGCCAGTCTCCGTCCTAACCCGCGGGTACCCGCGGGTGTCCAGGGTACCCCTTGGATACGCCCTTGGGACCAGCTGGCCGGCTGTGCAGTGACCGCGGAAGCTGTCGACTCCCGGGGAGGTGATGCACTGGTAGTGCAGGCGCTGCGGCAGCAACAGGCGGTCCTGCGGCGGTCCGCCCGCCGCCGGGACTGTGCTTCTGGTGCGGGGAGCTCCCCGCTCTCCGCACCGGAAGAGCGCGACTGTCCGGCCAGGATTGTGCCTCACAGGTGCGACGGTCCCCGGCCGGCCGGACAGGCGTACCGCCAGCACAGCAGGCGGCAGGACGGCGGCCGCGGCAGGCTGGATTGGTCAAACCACAGGACACAGGACAGATGAACGACAGCGGTAGCTCGGCGGCCACCGGCGGCGGCGGCGGCGGATGCAGCTGAAACGTACTGCCCATCCCGGTTCCCGGCGGCGGTGCCTAGAACGTCTGCCGGCGCTGCGTGCCGGGGCGGCGGGCTGCGCGGCGCGCCCTTCTCTGCTACGTGCCGGCGTACTGGGCGCATCATCGCTGCGGATCAGGCTGACTGAGAAGTCGGGCGGCGTCCGCAGCACGTCCTGCAGCGTGGAACAGTCGGCGGAGGTCTCGGCGGAGGTGGAGCAGTCGGCGGAGGTCTCCAGACGGTGAGTTGAGTTCAGCGGCTCGGCACCCGCCGGGCGCAGCAGCCCGGCCGCAGGCTGCGCCAGCTGGCGGCCCGCCTCGGCCAACGCCCCCGTCACGCGCGGCGCGTGGTTCTCCCGCTCAGGACGCGACGCAGCGCGCGGCTTGGTCGGCAACACCGCTGCTGTCGAGCAGGCAGAAGACGCGTTCAGGGCCCGGAGCGACTGCGGCTTGCGGAACCGCAAGCTGGATGCCGATGCGACACTCTTCCTCTGCAACGGATCAGGCCAGAAGCCACCGGTCAGTGTATCGGTATGTGTCGGTACCGGGACTGAGGGTATATACACTCTACACAAGCCGATCTGTACAGAACAGAGGCCTATTTCACAAAGAAGTTAGTAATTACACATGTTTGCGATTACAAACGCAAGAAAATATTGCAAACCTCACAAAAAGACATTTCACAAACATTCGCCACCTCTGAATTACCGATTGTAAAGAAAATTGTAAACACAAATGTTAGTACAGCAGAAAGCTTGAAATCGAGAACCTTTGTATTAAACTTGATGCTAATGACAAATAATTTGATTGTTAACAAGTTAATTTAACAAATATTTACATTGTGGTTTATTGTTTTATTCAATATAAAATTAGTTATAGGGAGAATAATCTTTTAATTAACTTTTCATCGGAATGCAAACTCTGATCGTAAAAATTGATCTTGGTAAGCAGTTAGAGTAAACAGAATTTGACCATTCACCAGGTGGCGGAGCATAACAACAGAACTACTCTTAAAAGAAAGATCGTTGAATTTCTCGACCATTTGTTCACCTAACCTAGCCGATTTCCTACGTCGTAAAGGGTGAAGGTTCACTGCACATTGCACAAGACATCGTTGACCACTGCAATTCTATCGCCATGCGGGTTCTCCGCGCGGAGGCGCCCCTCACAGCGCAATCGGTAAGGTGCACTGGGACTTCAAAGCTGGAGATCCCTGTTCGAATCTCTCGGGAAATAACTTTTTTTGGGCAGCTATACCTATGCATAACTAAACCATTACCCTAACAACCTCGGCAACGTAACAACCTCACCAAGAAAATAATCTGAACAGTCAAACAATGTCAACTGTCAATGCAGTTTCTGAAATTCAGAACCCCTGACCCACTGGAATTACAAGTTTGTAATTGCAAACATTTCCTAACTTCCGTCAACCTTTGAGAAATAGAACATGTGCAATTGCAAACATTTTTACAAACAATATCTTTGTAAAGTAGTTTGCAAATAGTAAATTGAGATTTATTGCCCTGGGGTTTTGTGAAATCCAAACTACAAACATGTGTAAAAATTATTTGTAATTACAAACATATTCTTTGTAATTACAAACTTTTTTGCTTTGTGAAATAGGCTACATATGCAACATTGATATTTCACGTAAAGACATAATGTGGAGTTATAGTTTTAGTTAATTATTAATCTGGACTTTCTCCACAAGAGTTAAGTCGTTCGGACTTCGGATCTTTCGATATGTATTTCTTCATCTTCATCAGCGATCGTTCGTAAATTACGTTACATAGGTTACAGCGGATTACAGAGCAAAGTTACAGGACCGTTGAATTAAGAAATGGAGACATGGCTTAAACACGTGACAGATGTAACCACTCTCCTTCTAAAACCATTTGAATAATAAGTAATGTTACATATGTTTCACCTATGTAGACAACCGGTTCACCTTCTACTTTGCAGGAGCATTCACCAAGGTAGATCATATTGCTCTCCTGTTGTTTTGGTAGGTGGTGCTAGGCCGATTTACCTATTTAACGTAATTTTACGAACGATCGCTGACGAAGATGTGCAAATAAATATCGAAAGCTCCGAGTCCGAACGACTTAACTCTTGTGGAGAAAGTGCAGATTAATAATTAAATAAAACATTTATATTTAGTGGGGCGTTATGTCAACGATATGCTCAACGGTAATATTATTTACAGGCACGGTCCCTCCCCTCGCTACCCATCCCCATCAGCTACAATGGACATTGTTCAGTCGCCGCCATTTATCACCAGGTTTGCATCTCACTTGTGCTTCCTTATTGGAGTTTTCGTTGGCACAACTGCTACTAAGGTCCTTTTGCGATCTACACACTGTTTCGCTCACCTGCTTGGCCTGCGGCGGCGTCCGGTGCGGAGCAGGATGGCCGGACTCCTCGAGCGAGGCCGAGAGTCGCAGCGGCCGGAGGCAGTCGTGGGGATTTGAGTTTACACATGAGTATAGCTTCAAATCGTCTGCAAATATTTACCTACCCAGAATGGGAAGTCATTCTGGGTAGGTAAGATAAGGTACAGAAAGTAAGGAAGAGAAGGGCAGGTAAGGAAAGTCATTGTCTCCCTCTGTCTCTCTGAACTAGTTTGTGGGGCCGGGCCCATCACAAAATGAAGTGATCAAAATCTGAGAAGTTTTTAACAAATTTGGCGTACTTTTAGGGGCCCATCAAGGTACTAGGATTCTTTGGAGTTTGGAGTTTGGGTGCGGAGTGGAAAATTCTTACTAAAAATATGCATAAAGAATGAAAAATTAACCAAAAACCATATGTAATCAGCTTTATCAATGCCCAATTACCCGCTCACCAGGATTAATTATTACCTAGGACAATTCTTGCCTGTCTTTCCCAACACAGGCTGTCCTTATCATTACATATATTAAATCAGTATCACAGTTCAAATTAGTATCCAATACATTGTAAGATAAGGAGTGGAAAATTCACAAGAAAACTTGGGAAAAGGAGTGGGAAATAGTATCCATAGGGTGACGTTGTCCACCCAAATTTCCCAATGCTAGGACACCGTTGTCCATCGCAGTAACCCAAATCTGTTGAGTTTGTATATTTCGGGGACACTTTTGGGGCCTCCTCAAGATTGTTGACATCACATGCCAAAAGTTTGGCTGCACCCCTGCGGCCTCTACTCTTCAGCTGCCCACTTACCGGTCACCTTCAGCATCTGGCTGGATGGTCAACAGTTCGCTGCAGCTGCCACTCGCTCCTGGTTCCAGTGCCAGACTGTCTCCCCCACTGTCAAGAGGTGAATGATGTCATCTCATCTGGTTCTCTCACATTGTAGGGTTCACTGTGCCTGACAGCCATAAGGATGAGACAGCAGGCATGAGGGGAACCCAGGTTCGCAGCCAGGTATTGACAAGGAGGATTTGAGTTTACACATGAGTATAGCTTCAAATCGTCTGCAAATATTTTGTAGTTGGGTGCTAATTTTTAACCAACATGGTTTATATAAATAAGAAACCACAGTGGTCCCCGGACAGATCAGATATTGTCATTTAAATAATTTTGTAAGTGATCAGCAATGATATGCTCCAAGATTTACAGCATACCAGGGCGAGACTCGCTGATCTATAATTCAATGGTTCACATATATGGCATTTCTTAAAGATAGGAATAACAGTGGAGCGTGTCGTTGGCACAATTCCTTTTTGTAATGACCTAGCAAATATAATTGCAATGGGTACACTAGTGTCTGCACAATTTTTCAAAACCATAGGATGGATTCCATCAGGTCCCCATGGCTGCATTTGCATCAAGTGACATGAGTTGAGCTTTAACATTGTCAATGGATAGATTTATGGGATCAATGTGCCCAATGACTATGTTTGCCAAACAAAGCATCAACCAATTCATTATTCATACATTGCATAGTTCTCAGCCAGGGGCAACTAATGGTGTGAGGCTAGCACCATGATGTTAACAAAGTACTTTTATTATTGGCTCACCTTCGCTCGTGTCTGCAGGCATGCATGAAGCCGTGCGGCACGCTAAAATAACACCACTTGACCTTCTTAGCTTTTTCGTCAGCCTGCTCACGGCTGCTGCCGCTAGGTAGGGACTGCAACAGGGCCCGGCGCCACTTAACATAGTCCTCCCTCATTGACGTCCATGTCTTGATGGTCTTTTTCACTGCAAAAAAAGATGAAAATGGTCAAAATCACAACCATTGGTTGATCATATTCAAACTTTTGCTTTATCTCAAATATAAAAAGGTGTCAAATAACATGCCTAGAAGGATGTTGGTGTAGCAGTCGCCTCAACAGCAAAACGAGGTCTGTACTGTACTGCAATGGATGGATGAAAGTTTGCCAGTCAAGCAGTAGTTGTTTAATGCAAATTTGTGGTTAGGCGTACATCAACGTCAGGGTCACACTGTGCCCAGGCGGCATTTTCTGTGGCTGTCAAGCACAGCTTTGGTTTTCCATCATCAAAATGAATGGCACACTCAGAGCGGTTGTCTATAAAAATAATTGTGCACTTACCATCACTGAGAGGCAAGCCAAGGTCTTGTTGGATTTGCTTCCAGTAGCCTTTCTCATAAAGAATTTTCACAATCTTACTACTGTAGTAGAATTGTAGTTTCAAGTTTACTACTTACTACTGTCGCGTGTTTCATAAAGCGTAGTACTTTGTATTGTTTTAGGTAGTAAAAATGGCATGATAGTAATCTGCTGCGTGAAAGACAAAGCAAGGACTTTATAAATCGCTGTGATATATTGGTAAAAATGAAACGAAATACGAAAAAGCATTCTAATATTTTTAAAAGGAAATATATCATTGTATGGAAACGAAAACAACAAACCTAAAGAACAAACGAAACAATTTAAAATAGCCAAACTTAAAAGGTAGTAGTCAAGAACATTACAAAAGGATATTTATGGACAAAGATGGATATGGATAAAGGACATTTATGTTGATTGAAGAAACCATAAATTTTGTTGTGCTTCAAAAGGATATATCATAATTACCTGCTTATGATGATAACGTTAAGTAAATAATCTCATTGCCAATATCATGCCAACATTTCCACCAAACATCACTGCTACAGCCGTACAGTGAAAAACTCACCTAAATGATTCAGGCACATCCCACGTCATGTTGATCCGTTCTCTAAATATTCGTCTGTTTCTTCTTCTCTCTCTCTCTTCTCTCATCTTCCATACCGTTCACGAGTGGTAGGTATAGGGCGAGATAAAGACTGGCTGGTCCATAAGTTTTTACTACGGAAAGGAGCATGTGTTTATTTGGTAGTAGAGTTGTAAATATTTTTTTACAACTCTACTACCGTCGGAAAATCAGCTGACCATTATGAAACAGAACGCGTCGATTTTCTTACTAACTAGTAGTAACATTGGAGAGTTGTAAAGTTGTAAAGTCTCGAGTGTAGTAAGTAGTAGTTTTTTCTTTGTGAAACACAATTTTACAACTTTACTACACAATCTTACAACTATACTACACAATTGTACTACCAAACCTTTATGAGAAAGGCCACAGGTGTTGTTAGGTTAACCAAATGGACCAAATTTGACATGGCCCGTCAAATTTGGTCCCCATCGTAAACCAAATGGACCAAATCTGACCCGCAATACCTCTTTCAAAGACCTGTAATTCCTTGCGTATGCATGCTACCTGACTTTCGTCTCTGGGCATGTTATTAAGAAAGGATGGATCAATCATTTAAGACCAAGAAATCGAGTCAAACCTAGCTATAAAGTTGAAAAAAATGTTGTCAAAGTTGAGGAAAAACTGACTTTTGGGGTAGATTTGGTCCATTTGGTTTACAAGTTTTCGTAAACCTAATGGACCAAATCTACCCTAAGTGATGTAATCGTTATTTATAGCGGAACTATATAAATTATCTTGAATATAATATCACATGTATGTTACTTCGGGATAGAAGTTCTTGTTGTCCAAAACTAGGTTTGATCTATATTTTTATTTTTATTTAAATTAATTAAAAAAATATATATATATATTTTCGTTATTTGTTGATAAAAGATGAAAAAAACAGCAGCATTGCCTACCTACCCGAGTGTACGACTTACCATCTTAAATTAACCTAGATTAGACTTGAATAAAGGACACAAAACGTGTTTAGGTTTGGGTTACTATAACGTCATACAAAAATGTTATAAAAAATTGTTAACTGCCTATTTGCAATTCTAAGCACGAGTACACATCGCTCTCAAAAAATAACCTAGGTTTGACAAATAGTAACGACCCTAGAGGTGTCCTAAATATTAAGGCATTCAAAAAAAAATCAATAAGGATAATATAAGTTAGTTTCAAAAATATGTTTCTTTTTCCAACAGTCCGAAATCTCATTCATCTAAAACTGGTAACAGTTTGGTTCTATAAATTTTAGTTTTTTGAGTGAAAATCAAAAATCCAAAAAAATCGAAAATTTTGAATTTGAACTTTAAGTTAAGTAATTAAAAATTTAAGTTCATCATTTAGAGTAGATTGATCAATTGCCTATTCAAAACTGAAATCGGTTTGGTTTTATACGTTTTGGTGTTTAAGTTATAGGCATTCCCGTCTACCATTGCATTATTTGCAGGACTTAGAAAAAAAATTGAAGAAGAATTGTTTTTTTTCCTTATTTATTATATCAAAATTGCCTTCGTTAACACTTAAACATAAAGAAAACGAAGCCATTTAAAAATAACAAAAATAAAAAAAATAGAAAAAGAAGTATCACTTTTGACCAAAAAACGATTTCTTTCCAAAAGCGAGGATTAATTTTATACATTTCCATATTACTTAAGTACACACCAGTATGAAAAAGGTATCAATTTCTGAAAATACTTAATACTTCTGACGTCATTGTTAAAAAACTAAAAAAATTGTCAAAAAAGTATATCAAGTGATAAAAGGTCGAAAAAACGATTTAAGGGTCTACTTTTTTGTAAAATGATGTCTTCATTCTTGTTCGCCCTAACTGTTCAAATATTTATTTTTTTATTTTTAACACCAGGTGGCAGCACTTAACGTTTTACTAAAAAATTGAAACAAATGTTTTTATCACATTTTTTGAAAAAACAAAAAGTACTTCATAGGAAATTTAATGGGCTATCAATTAACTTAAATAAACTTTTCGTTCAGACAAAAATTTCACCTAAAAAAATTTAAATACAAAACTTTCTTAATTTTTTTGCTTAAAGTTAAGTAATTTTGTTTAAAATGTAATTATTCCTTTGCAAGTCCTGTTTTTTGTTCATCTAAAACTGGTAACTGTTTGGCTCTATACATTTTATTTTTTAAGTGACAAGCATTCAAACTTAATTTGTTATTGTACTTAAAGTTAAGCAGTTAAAAAATTAAGTACATCATATATCGTAGGCTTAACTATTGGCTATCAAAAACTGAAACCGGTTTGGTTTTATTCCATTCTCTTTTTAAGTTATAGTTATTTCCATCTACCATTAAGTTGTTCTCACTTTTAAAAAAAAATTATGCTTAAAGTTAAGTCTTTTTAAAATAATTTGTTTTTGTATTTGATAGTCGTTTATCACATTCATCTAATACTTGTAACCGTTTGGATCTATACATTTTATTTTTTAAGTGAAAAGCATTCAAACTTAATTTTTAATTGTACTTAAAGTTAAGCAATTTAAAAAATTAAGTACATCATATAACGTAGGCCCAACTATTGGCTATCCAAAACCGAAATCGGTTTGGTTATATATATTTTGGTTTTTAAGTTATAGGCATTTCCGTCTACCATAACATTGTTCCGAGGACTTGAGCTATTTTTGTAGAAGTAAAAAAAATGTTTTTTTCCTTGTTTATTATTACAAAATTACCTTCGGTTACCCCTAGCAATATAGAAAACCAAGCTACTTTTCAAAATAAAAATTTCAAATTTTCAAAAAAGGTATCTCTTTTTACGAAAAACAGATTTCTTTCAAAAAGCGAGTATTAAGAAAATACATATTCACATCCCTCATATCATGACAAACAAGATTCTGTTTACCATTTCTTTAAATACTTAATGTTTCTCAAGTTATTGTCAAAAAACAGATAAAATTGACATTCTCAAAATCTCGATTTTTTTCTCTCGAAAAAGAAAGATTAAAGAGTCTCTTTACTTGTAAAATGATGCCCCATTCATGCTGGTTCCAAATATAATTTTGTTTTAAGATTCTTCAAATATTGAACAAAATATGAGTATAAACGTTGAAGAAAATCATGAAATTGGCCAAAAAAAAATTCAAAACGCGAAACTCATTAACTCAAAAAGTAAGACCGAAAGAGGCAAATAAAATCAATGATTCTTGTTCCGCTCGCCTAGTTCTACAACATCCATCTGTCGGAACTCAAAAAAACTTTCCGAAAAAAAGTTATTGATATATATTTTTGGTGATGGATAACTTAAAAAATAAAACAACATATTTCGAATCCGAAAAGAAATTCAGCATGCTCATAATGTTTTACATTTTAATCATATTTTTAATTTTGAAAAAATGCATAACTTTTTTTTGGGTGAAAATTCAAAATATTCATCAATTTGATAATTAAGTACCCCATATCTTCAAAACCTCTATACTGATTTTTGATTTCTTTGTTTGTTAACATTTGGCGAAGACTTTCTTATCCTTGAACACATTTTTCTAAAAAAAATGCATATTCAAAAACCTAAAATTAAAAAAAAACATCATTTTTTACAATTTTTCACATTTTTAACTTCAAAAATATGGTTTTGATTAAAATTCAGAATTGCCAAAAGATGTGGTTCGTTACGCCGCACCTTTATTTGCTGTTTGATTATAAAAAAACAGTTCCAAAACAAAAAAGTTACGTTCCAAAAACTTGTGCAAAAAACATGTTTTTCTAAGTAGCCCAAAAGCTAAAAAAAAAATATGAAGGATTTCCGCACCTTATATACAAAGCCCCATTAATTCTTAACACAAATATATGCTTTGTTTAAATATTCGATCAATAATAAGCAAATTGCGAGCAGAACAAGGACACTAAAATACAAAAATAAAAAAAACATCAAAACGTAAAATGTGTGTAACTTTTTTAAAAACTAGGTTTGATTAAAAACGTCAACGGATTCGTGTTCTACTCGACGAGAGCGATCGGAAACTGTTCTCCGAATGTAACAAATGTTGTTAGATTGGGAGTAATCGAAGAATCCTTTTTTGGGGGTCAGATTTGGTCCATTTGGTTAACTCGAGGTGTGTCAAATTTGGTCCCTTAGGTTAATTTTCAAACGGAAACTTTAATAACTTCTTAAGTTTTTAATGGATTTCAAAACTATTAAGTGCACTGGGCTTACAGTCAAATTCCCTTCCTTTTTTTCGGAAACCAGAAAAGATATAGTTATAAATAAAGAGTTTAGACTTTTGTTGAAGTAGGAAAGTACAGTTGGGGTAGGATCATGGTGTCTTATAGGACACTTACGAATAAGTCAACTATTTCTTAAACCTTACTTCTGATCTTATAACAAAAGTAAGGTCTCTAAATTTGGATCAAACCTAGCTCGCAACTTACCCTGTAGCTTTTTCAGGGATCAAACCTAGTTATTTTCTAGGGTAGACTGCGATATGTGCCAGAAAGTTCCTAACACCTAACATGCCCCGACATTTTGGGTCATAAAAGCTTAAATTGAAATACTTTCGTTATTTTCCCAATTAGGAATACACCAAAAAGTGTTCAGGCAAGGCGTCCCTGGTTGGGTAAAATATTGTACAATTAATATTTAAGGAATTACAGCCTTCCAAACAGGGGACCAAATTTGACAAAACGTGTCAAATTTTGTCCCCAAAAGGGTAGATTTGGTCCATTTGGTTTAGTTTCGTTTATGAACATCTTTATAGGGACTGCGATTGCGTTCTCGGTGGGGTCGGACGTATCTGGTCGAGCTTCTGCCGTATGCCACCACCGACACCCAATGACCTTGGTTGATTGAAAAGTTAGCATTACTAATATATTCCTCTGATCCTGCGATCTCCTTAACTTACCTTGCCTGGAAGTTAAAACGCAAACAAAGGAAGCAAATGGCATTAGACCCAGTGGCGCACGCAGGATTCCATTTCGGGGGGGGGGGGGGGGGGGGGGGGGTCAGAGCCCTAAGAGCGGGCCCCTTGTGTGCGGGCCCCCACCCGTTTCTAGACAACTTCGCGGATTTCGGTCACTTGATTTTGAGCGGGCCCCCTACAGCATGGGATCTGAGACATAATAATTGTCTTGTCAATGTCGTGTAAGGTGACTGCGTGTGCTACTGATGTGCGAATTTTAGGTGCGTGTGCTACTGATGTGCGGTACAACTGTCGAGAGTTGACGAAATGAGGTCAATGACAACACGCAGTAGTGGTGACTGGTGAACCGATACGATATTTTCGTAACCGGTATGTGTGATCAGTTGGCGCGATACATGGCTGATTTGTACAACATACAGCATCGCAACAAATGTGGAGACGGTCTTGCGCATGACTTGGGAAGGCATAATTTAAACGGATCCAGGGCCTGGTGTCAACCAGTTGCTGCATAACCTGTCTGGAAGCTGCGCACAGGCTTTCTGGAGTTTGGTCAAAATGAGAGAAGCACGAGGAACAGATCGCGTCAAAACATTTCAAACGTCGTAATAACTAGTTTTTTTTTGCTGGAGATCTGCTACCCATTGTCTTTGGTGGGCTTGGATACTCAAAAGCATCAGTCCCTAGGTGCATCCCTAGTATTGACGATGAAACGTAATTCATGTGCCAAATAGCGAAGCATTTTTATTTCATCAGTGAAGTCGAGCGTTACAATATTATTTGGCTTCGCCCACAGATGTTTGAGATGCTTATGCGTAAGTTGTAGTGTAGATAGAAACCGCGTTTATACGGGACTTTATATTCTCTAGGCATGAATTAATTATCTCTTCGGAAATTGAGGCAATTTTAGAAATTAGGCCAAATTATGACGCTTTTTCCTTTCTAACCTCCCAGATTCATGTCCTCTACAGGTTTAAAAGTCCCAGCCATTGGACGTCAAAGTGCCGTATAAACTACGCTATGCTACGTTCGCAAACGGAATAGGAATTAACCCTGGAGGCGCTGGGGGGGGGGGGGGGGGGCATTTTTTGCCCCACCCCCTTAGTTTTTCCGCTATAATCAGAAAACGTATAGAGATATCGACTTGAAACTTTCAGCAACTTGAAAATAATAGCTAAGCCACGTTTGGGCAAAAATTGGGTCCCGGCCAGGTCAGGTCAGGTCAAATGACATGACCACCAAACAACTTCTAGGTAGCACCACCGGCACAGTGGTTAATCGAGCGACATGAAACTCATGGCACGTCATGAAGTCATTAGGGACTACAATATCTCGGATTTCCTGTATCGGTGACCTAAGGTCAAGTTATAAAATCGTGACCTTTTCAATGTAACCTTAGGGGAAAAAACGTATATTTCTCAGTTGTAAAGGGATAAATTTAGTTCATGTTTGCTCTAGCCACTAGTTTTTTTCAGACCTGACCGGTCTCCATATCACGCCTCTGCCAGCACCGGGGCCTTGATCGGGCCCCTACTAAGAACGGGCCCCTACCAGTAACGGGCCCGTATCAATAATTTGCAAGGAGTGGGCCCTGTTGTGATTGGGCCCTCGTCCTGACCAGACCCCATATCACGCCTTTGCCAGCACCGGGCCGCTGCCTCGATCGGACCTGACCATGACTGGACCCCTACCAGAAACGGGCCCGTATCGATAATATACAAGGACCGGGCCCTGGTTGTGACCGGGCCTTGGTTTTAACCGGTCCCCATATCACGTCTTTGCTAGCACCGGGCCCCTGCCTCGATCAGGCCTGACGAAACCGGGCCCCTACCAGGAACGAGCCCGTGTCACCAGAACGTGACCGTATCAATAATTTGCAAGGACCGGGCCCTGTTGTGACGGCCGACGGGGCCCTCGTCCTGGCCGGGCCCCATATCACGCCTTTGCTAGCACCGGGCCCCTGCCTCGAACGGGCCTGACCAAACCGGGCCCCTACCAGAAACGGGCCCGTATCAAAAATCTGCAAGGACCGGACCCTGTTGTGACCGGGCTCTCGTCCTGACCGGCCCCCATATCACGCCTTTGCTAGCACCGGGCCCCTGCCTCGATCGGGCCTGACCAAGACCGGGCCCCTACCAGGAACGGGCCCGTATTAATCATTTGCAAGGCCCGGGCCCTGTTGTGACCGGGCCCTCGACCTGACCGGGCCCCATATCACGCCTCTGCCAGCACCGGGTCCTGTTTTGATCGGGCCTTTACCAGGAACGGGCCCCTATCAGGAACGGGCCCGTATTAATCATTTGAAATGACCGGGCCCTGTTGTGACCGGGCCCTCGACCTGACCGGGCCCCATATCACGCTTCTGCCAGCACCGGGTCCTGTCTCGATGGGGCCCCTACCAGGAACGGGCCCCTATCAGGAAGGGTCCGCATCAAATAATTTGTTAGGAGCGGGCCCTGTTGTGTCCGGGCCCTCGTCCTGACCGGGCCCCAAAGCACGCCCTTTCCAGCACCGGGCCCCTGCCTCGATCGGACCTAACCAAGACCGGGCCCCTACCAGAAAGGGGCCCGTATCAAGAATATGCAAGGACCGGGCCCTGTTGTGACCGGGCCCTTGTCCTGACCGGGCCCCATGCCACGCCTTTGCCAGCACCGGACCCCTGCCTCAATCAGGCCTTACCAAGACCGGGCCCCTGCCAGAATACGGGTCCTTTTGATGCGGGCCCCCTCAGAAATTTCGAGGGGGGGGGGGGGGGGGGGGTCAGCTGACCCCTTTGACCCCCCTGCGTGCGCCACTGCTTAGACCCTTCACCGGTTCTGCCTCGTCGGGACAAAATGCTTGGTTCAAATGCGCAATCAGCTGTTGTGTCAACACCAGCGAAGCAAGCTAACGATCCACCCCAACCTGAGCACTCGTCGAGTTTGTCGCAGGAAGGTCGTCGTCGCGCGCTAGATAAACGCGGGCAGGGCAAAGCGTCGGGGACGTCTCAGTCTAAGTCGTCGACAAATGTTGATGTGAGTGCTCAGGAGGACTGTGCCGGTGAGAAACCATCCTGCGAGAGAGGTGAGAAAGAGGTATCGACGCTTCAGAAAGGTAAACGGAACGTGCAGAAACTAGATGAAAATATCTTCAAACCCTGGGGTGGCTGTTCTAGGGCATCTAGTGACACTGGTAGTGAGTCTGCGATTTGCAAAGGTGGCCCATTAAATATGGACTGCATGGTGACCCTGTTCTGAGTGGGCAGGAAGAGGTTCAATGTTACTGCTGCTCAGGTTGGTTTCACGACACGTGCCAAGGGATTCCAGCCATCCGTGCTCTGGACAAGTTCAAGATCCTCTCCTGGTTATGTGCGGAATGCAAATACGACATCAAAAAGAAAGACGAGGCTAGAAAAGTGGAAGCTCTGGAATATAAAGTTGAGCAACTGGATTCTGCAGTGCGCAAGCACATCCAACTTGTTGAAAATTGCTTCAAGGAGCAGGAGAAGGTCGCTGTTGATCTGAGCAAACTGATTGAACAAAGCATGAAGGATTGTCATCAAGATAAAACCTCTTATGCAGATATTCTGAAGGGCACATGTGACGAGGTGGTGCGGAAAGTGACCGAGCTGCGCTTCCAAATGACATGGCTCAAAAGGGCATCCCAACTGGTGCTGCAAAAACTGTGTCTCAGTGATATTTGACGACTTCCTTGACAAGGAAAAGAGGAAGCTCAACCTGGTTATCCACAACCTGAGTGAGCCCATAGGTGAAACATTTCAAGAAAGGTCAGCAGAAGATACAGCCCCCTGCACATCCATGATAAGGGAAGCATTTCAACTCTCTGTCTCACCTGTGAAAACATTCCGAGTGGGGAAAAAACAGCCAGGAAAGCAACGACTCCTGATTGTTACCCTTGAAAGTCCATCCACAAAGTATGACATCCTCAGGCTTGTTCCTCAACTGAGAAACTCTGCTAACTTCAGCAACATCTACATCAACCCAGACATGACGCAAAAGGAACGTGAACAAGGAAAGAAGCTGAGGGATGAGCTTGCCACTCGCAAGAAGGCAGGTGAGGAAAACCTCAATCAGAAGAGGCAGGATTGTTCACACTGATCATGGAACAGTGGTGGCCCCTCCCACCCTGCAGACAGCGGAGTAACAAAACAGTGGCACACTGACTAACAGCAGGTCATCAGAAGTAAGTGTTGGTCTGGCCACCACTCTACCCGTGCAGAACTCAGCTGGTTCCTCACTTCCACAAGATAAAAACCAAAACACAAATGCTCCAGGATCAGTAAGTGCACCTTCGGACAGGGTGCTACAGCAGAAGTGACTACATAGACATACTGCGAGTCATGACGGGGTGGGACTGAAAATCCTGTACACAAATGCTGACCAATTTCTGAACAAAAAAGACCTATGGATGTTGATTGCTGGTGATGAGCCTGATATAAATTCTCCTCGCTGAGGTTATACCAAAGACCCAGGTAATCCCATTGCTCCAGCTCTGCTCTGTATTCCTGGTTTTACATTGTATACTAATTTTTAGCTTCATCAGTCCAATCTTGGCACAAGTGGAGCAAGGGGTGTTGGCATCTATGTTAAAAGTAGCCTACATGTTGCACAGGAGACCTTTCCATCCTGCACCTTCAAAGAACATGTATGGATAAAACTGAAACTTGTAAATGCTGATGCTCTTCTCATCGGTTGCATCTACCGAAGCCCGTCTGGCAACAATCACCAGAGTGTTGAGGAACTTGGTGATCTTCTGAGATTTGTATGTTCCTCCAATCCATCTCACTTGCTAGTGGTTGGTGACTTCAATGTGCCCAATATTGACTGGAATGACAAGTTTTCCACTGCTCCTGAAAATCACTACTCACATAGCTTGATCCAGGTCATCAATGATGGCTTTCTTTTTCAACATGTCTTGCTACCAACCAGGTATAGGCCAGGGGAAACTTCCAACATATTGGACTTGATCCTTACTAATGAAGATGGAATGGTCAATAACTTGAACTACTTACCAGGGCTTGGAAGCAGTGACCATGTGATCTTGAAGTTTGAGCTGGCTTGCTATTCCTCACTGAGAGGACCAGATAACCCCAGGTCAGACTTCAGACGAGCTAACTTCGAGCTGCTGAACAATATGATACAAGAAGTGAACTGGGATGTCTTGAGGGATTGGGAACTTCCTGAGAGTTACAACTTTTTCAAGAACACAGTCTCCTCTGCTGTTGACAAATGTATTCCCAAAGCGAGACTGCGCACACAGAAAAAGAACCTGTACATTAATGGAAGAGCCAACCAACTCAAAGAGAGAAAAGAGACCTTGTGGCATCAATTCACCTGGTCCAGAGACCCACTTGATTATGCCAGATTCACACGTTGCCGCAACAAACTTAGATCTCTAACTAGGAATCTGCGTAGATACTTTGAGCAACTAATTGCAGCCGACATAAAAACAATCCAAAGGCGTTCTGGCAATACACCAACTCATGTCTGAAGACTAGGTCAGGTATTGAAGACCTACTGGATCAAGACGGAATTCTCCAAAATCAGGACCAGGTGAAAGCTGATATTCTGAATGCCTTTTTCAGTAGTGTTTTCATCGAAGAGGAACCACATGTCCCGGAGCCCCTCTGGCGTTCTCTCGCCCCTGGTATTGATGTACAGGTCACCACCGAAGCAGTCCGACAGAGGCTGAAAGCAGTGAAGACGACCAGCTCCCCCGGCCCTGACGGTCTCCACCCCAGAGTACTGTGTGAGACCGCTGAGACCTTAAGTGTCCCTCTAGCCAATCTCTTTCGCAAGTCCCTTGTGAGCGTCTCCATACCCCATGATTGGAAACTCGCCACTGTCGTTCCCATCTTCAAGAAAGGGGAAAAGCGGCTTCCAGGGAACTATCGGCCAATCAGCCTTACTGCGTTGCCCTGCAAGATTATGGAGTCGCTGATCAAGGATCAACTCATGAGATATTTCACCTCAGGTGGGTGTCTGTCACGGCACCAGCATGGATTCCGCGCCAACCGTTCCTGCACCACCCAACTTCTGGAGGTCCTTGAGGACTGGAGCAGATCGATCGAAGAGGGAACACCCGTAGACGCAATCTACTTGGATTTTCGTAAGGCCTTTGATTCTGTGCTCCATGAGCGCCTGCTGAAGAAGCTGGAAGCCTATGGCGTGACCGGCCAGTTGCTCCGGCGGGGCGCGCGATGACCGGTGATACGGCGGCGGTTGAGTTATTAGGTACCTGATGATATGTGTTAGAGTTGGCGCCTCGAGTCAAGCTCCCCAGCTTTTGCGCCAACTCTACCTTATGTATACCATATAAATATGTTATAAAACAATAAACATGTTGATGATGATGATGATGATGCTCCAGTGTATCAGGGCCTTCCTGTCGGATCGTAGGCAACGGGTGGTAGTACGGGGGTGCCACTCACAGTGGGCCCCCGTCACCAGTGGGGTCCCCCAAGGTTCAGTACTCTGGCCGCTCCTCTTCCTAATATACATTAACGACATACCTGATGTAGTTAACTCTCAAATCAAGATCTTTGCAGATGACACGAAGGTGTATCGCAGCATTGCTTCTCCGGACGACTTAATAGAGTTGCAACGTGACATCGACGCAATCGCCAGATGGTCCGACCGTTGGCAGCTCGCATTTAATGAGGCAAAGTGTGCAACTCCGCACGTCGGTCCCAGGAACCCGGATCATTCATATGCAATGAGAGACACCCTTCTTGCTTCCTCTTCTGCCGAGATGGATTTGGGCGTGTTCGTTGACCCAGAACTGAAGTTCAGAAAGCAAGCATCGTCGGCTGGGTCAAAAGCCACCCAGATTCTGTACCTGATCCGTAGATCATTCTTGAACATCAACGAGCACACCCTACCCCTGCTGTTCAAGACACTTGTCAGACCGCATCTCGAGTACGGGAACTTGATCTGGGGCCCGTTCAACCGCGCGGATCAGAAGCTGGTGGAGCGGGTGCAACGGCGCGCAACTAGAATGGTGGAGGGCATCAGGGACAAGCCATACCCAGATAGACTGAAGTACCTGAGGCTTCCGTCCCTGCACCATCGAAGGCGTCGTGGCGACATGATTGGCATATACCAGATGCTTCACTCTGGGCTCGATATCGACCAAGAGGATTTCGTTACCCTAGCCTCGGCGAGGACAGACCAAGGTCATCCCTGGAAACTCTTCAAGCCGCATGCGTCGTCGAGAGCCCGAAGACATGTCCTCAGCGTCTGCGCCATCAACGACTGGGACTCGCTCCCCCCGTTGGTTGTGGAGGCCTCGTCACTCAACCTCTTCAAATCCCGACTTGACCGACACTGGTCCCCAATCATGTACCAAATGCCTACCCAAGACTGAGCCTTGATCACCAGTAACGAGCTCGACGAGAACGGGATCTACAGGCATGTGCCTTTCAAAATTCCCGATAGTGTAAGGTAAGGTAAGTAAGGTATAGCTGACATGCCGTGAGTTGTACAGCCAGGGATATTTCTCTACTTCCTTTATCAAGTTTTCATAGTTCAAGTTGTCCATCCTGCTCCTGTGAGGATAAACCTATCATCATCATTTGGCACAAGTTGAAGGCAAAGCAAGGGTATCCCAATATTGACCTAGGTACTTACCTGTACTGGTAGCGCAGGCGTCACACTTCCCTACACCAATACCGCACCTACCTACATAATTGTTAAGATAATGTGAACCATTCAAGATAGTATCATGATAATCAACAACCTTCACAACTTGCACCCAAGCAGGCCAAAGATACATTACTAGATCCAATATCAATCAAATTCCAACTTGTTTTTGTTTCTCTACTTACCTAACTATCAGTTATCACCTATAAATATATTTGAGCTACAAGCATCCTCCCCGAGCTGTAATCAAAATCTAACATTTCTAAAAGCATATGTTACCAAAACCCAAGCATATATCTTCTGAAAACTCACAAAACAATGCTTATCTATGTCGCTTCCCGAATCCCTGACGCATACGTCAACGCCAAATCTTGAACACATTTGACGTACGTCAAAACTTGCGTACACCGGTCGCAGTCAGCTGTTGGCGTACGTCGAGTTCACACCAAAAACAGGCAAATGACGTACGACGCTCCGCCAAATTGACGTTGACGTATACGTTTTGACGTATGGCGTGTCCGGTGTGAACTGGGCATTAGCTTAAAGACAGCAGCCACTGTAAGCGAGGCTGGCAAAACAGCCCAGAAACGCGGCGGGTACGAGCGTCCCAGTCCGGGTTTTTGCTCTTTTTTTTAGGAAAGGCCTCGCTAGAGCGTCTCCTCCTTTGTGGTTCCTCTCCACCATAGGTTATGCTTGTTATCAATTACGTTTTATAGGTATTCTCCTTCTCCCTGGCCTCAAATATTGAATATGACAAAGATGTGCTGCGACACAACACAATCTACGGCTTCATTTTCGTCCGGTAAAAAGAAAAAAAGAAAAGAGCTGCTTGTCGCGGAATAATATTTTAACAATTCATATTATAACTGTAAACGAGATGTTTATTGTGGGGCACATTGAACATACAATAGTACAAATAAGTTAGTGTATTTTTTTGTGTACTTATTATTTACAAACTAGAGGATGGTTGATCCGTTCACCCGTTATCCCATTGCCATTTTCAGGAGAAGTTGATCCGTTAACCCATTGACTCGTTAACCTATTGACGTTTTTCGGGAGATACATGACCCGCTATCCCGATGAACCGATAACTCAGCGACCCGTTGACCCGCTAACCCATTTATATTTTTCGAACGACATTCGAAAGCGGGGATTAAAGGAAATAGTTCACCTTCAACATGGGTTTTGAACTGAAATAGCAGTTTTGTAGCCCGTGTTGAGAAATCCTGATCTGGAACTTGTATTGGCTGAAAAGACTCTCCAGCCGAAGATATTTGACTTTTTGGCGAAGGAATACGGCGCATATATGATGTACCGTACCGTCTGAAAGTGCCAGCACTGCCATGGAGCATGCGCAGACCAATAACGCACACCATAACATTAATAATTTACGACCTTCTGTCCTGAATTGGCGCGATGTAGGACCATTTTTGAAAATAAAAGAAACTGTATTAAAAAATATAATAAAATCGTGTTCTGAAAATTTCCCGAAGGTGAACTACTTCCTTTAATGGCGGTCCTATAAAAATGAGGTACCCTGTTCATGCTCACGTACAGGTCTCCAATAAATTAGTGGTGGATGGCGCGGTGAGCGGGAGGACACATAGGGCCGCCATTGTCCCGCGCGTGCGCAATACGGCGAGCGGGAGGACACATAGGACCGCCATTGTCCCGCGCGTGCGCAATACGGCGAGCGGGAGGACACATAGGGCCGCCATTGTCCCGCGCGTGCGCAATACGGCGAGCGGGAGGACACATAGGACCGCCATTGTCCCGCGCGTGCGCAATACGGCGAGCGGGAGGACACATAGGGCCGCCATTGTCCCGTGCGTGCGCAATACGTACCCGGTCGACAGTTACGCACTCATTTACCCCACCTCGCGTAGTATAATGAGAGATGGTGGGACGGATTGCGATTGCCTACGTAGAGGCTAAGGACCGGGTGTCTGGTATGCCGTGGCAAGGTAACTTCAAAAGAAACTCACCTTGCTACGGGATAAGGTAGGTAATACAGCTGCCACTTTTCAGGCCACCTGAGACTACCCGCGCCGCGCCGCAAACACTGTTCAACTACCCACCACTACCCACGTGCTCATATAAGCTGTCAACTACCCACAACTACCCTCAACATAAATTGTACTATTTTGGGATTGAAGAAAATTAAAGCAAAGACCTTTGAATTATTCAAATGCATGTAATAAACTTGAATGATATCGCTGATATGAAAGCGCAGTCACGCAGAAAGCGCAGTCATAAGGTTGAAAACTTTCCTTTTTTGAAAAAGTAAAAAATTCTGTTACCCGCCAACCCACTTCAGCCAAATGATTTCTTGTGCTACCCACAACTACCCACGTGGGTAGTAACTACCCACGTCTCGTGGGTAAGCGGGTAGAAAAGTGGCACCTCTAGTAGGTAAGTCCAATTGCGCCTTGCGTACAAATGCGTCTTTATCAGTCTCAACCCAGCCACACACGATCGTTAAAGGGAGTATACGGGTTTTTCCCAGAATAATTGAGTTACATAGTAAAACGTACTTATAAAGGTGGTAGAAGTCCCACGGTAGCCACATTTTTCTGGAAATGACCTCTTCTGCACGTAAGGACATTCCAAAGTGCGCGGTGATGCCACCGCGTATTTTCTGCAGGACCGGCTGAGGCAGAGCCAGTCATCTCTTTTATGCTAATAAAAACACCTCACGTATGCCATATTTCCGGTAAAATAAGCAATATTTGAAAGAAAATAAACTTGCTTTGTTCCAACGACAGCAGCAGTTACCTAGTTTTCCCATAAAATTATATATTTTTCATGAATTTTCATGCCAAAAAATGCATACGCCACTGTGGTGCGAGAGAAGCATTGGAGGAAGAAAACCGAATTGATGCACGCCCACAGTTGTATTAATAGCAGTTATCAAAAACCCAGATCAGAACAAATGAATCAAGCCCGAGCGAGAGCAGCGTGTACATGATACCACAACCAAATCGACAACTAAATACCCAGGCAGTATGCCGAAGATCAGAAACGTGGACAGCTACATAATGTGTGAATGTAAGTACATGGTGATAAATAAGTTACGTTAAGTTTGAAGAGCAAAGTAATAATATTTGAGACGAGCGACGAAGTAACCAACCGGTCGGCGCGAGAGCAGAACAAGAGTGGGCAGAATGCCACGTTGCCGAGACTGAAATTGACTATGTTCTAAATATAAACTGAAGTTACGAATACAGAAACTGATTATAGGAAAATCAGGTACGATGAGTTACAAGAGAAATATGAAGACGGAAAACAAATTGCAGATGAATCTGGTTAACCAATAACATATTAATAATATGAAATTATACGAATTAATAACGTTCTGGAATGTTCCGGCGACAAATATGACGCGGGAACTACTAAAGCTGACGCGGTGGGTAAAAACGCTGCAAAATGATGATAAGCCGAAGCACCACACCACCACCAAATTTTCAACGCTAAAGGCCAGAGAAAAGAACACCACAAAAACACAAAACCTCAACGAACAGTGTGTAGTAATACAAAGTCCCGTCAGTTTTGAATTGGATAATAATTCTGTGATCCAGTGTAGGACTTTCAGATAATTCAAAACTCTAAAATTTATCTTAAGATAAAAGTGGTGGACAGTAGTGCCGATCAAGTACTCGTTATCTGATACTAGTCTCGAAGAACGCCCAAGTTTTAACGCTGATAATTGCTGAAATAATGGACTAAATGAGCATTGAGGTCCCTGTTATATGTCTTAAACATGTTTAAAGCTCATACTTTCCAAAGAATGCACAAAGAATGAAAATGCACAAGAGTGCATTTACTTTAAGGACAGAAACCCGTATACTCTCTTTAAGGATCGTGCATCGAATCGCTGCGTTTCAGGCCAGCACTCTTAGTAGCGGATATTGACGGTTATTTTAATCTTGATTGACGTTGCGTCGATGTTGAATAATGTAGATCAACTGTTTCCGTAAGCCTCATAGAAGCGCCATAAAAGGATAGAATGATAGAAGGATAAAGCTGCTACTATCACGCACAATGCAGATGTATAACGCCTAACTATTCCAAAATACGAGATAACCAGTTTGTAGCCCTTGTAAATTGCTATCTTTTGGCGTTTTTGTATTGCATTTTGCTTTACATATGTAATTTCTACGGCCTGGCAACCTTTAGCTGATTTTGGTGTAAAACTCGTGTGTAGTGACGTCACTAAATTCGATATAACTCGAATTGTTTCTACAAAATTGCTTTATTTTATCACAGAAGACGTAAACGTGATTTATAAGAAGGTACCCGAAGTTTCACGTTGATAGCGCTTATCGTTTTTGAGCTATTACGAAAATTAATTCGGGGGGGGGGGGGGGGGGGTGCGTTAAACGTCCTTAGTCAATGGCCGGGTTAAGACTGAGCGCGGTCGCTTTCATGACAGTAGCGTAATTGTCATAACTTGCCCCAGTGGTGGGGTAAATTGATACAACTTGCATTGCATTTTAACCCGCGCGGCGCTGGGGTCTCCATCCGAACGTGCGGTGCTGGGGGGGGGGGGGGGGGTAAATTTTACCCCCCCCCCCCCCCTCGTATCTTCCGAACCAATAACCGGAGCGAGACGCGCAAGGCGGCGATCGAAAGCTCTCAGTGAGAAGAATCTAACGCATGCCCGAAATTATTAACATAAGGTCACATGTCAGGTCACGGTCAGGTCAAGTGTCAAAATGTAAGTATTTGGGGTTTTGGGCTATACTTTCCATCCAAAGCCTTGTATTGGAACTATTATCTCACAAAGTGCTCCCAAATGTATAATGCATCTCCCGCATAAGTAAAAGTGAAATTTTAAGCAAAGGTCAAGGTCAAGGTCAGGTCACAAAATGTCACAGGTCTACGAAAGCCATGCGACACATGTTGTATGGGATATTTTACACGTATAATTCGATAGAAGCAGCCATTTTCACAGCCTGACACCATATAATCGCCCTCAGGTCAAGGTCAGGTCACAATAAGGTCAAAATTTGAAATTGATTAATCTAAATAAACATTGCATGTTTCTAGACTAGTTTTGTCTTAGAAATACAGTGGTGGCATTTATTTGTCTGTATCTGGTCAGTAAAATCCAAAAAACGCAATTAAAAAAAAATGACGTCATGAGTTACTTATTCTTAGAGAGCCATAAGTCAGTCAAAAATAAAGAAATTGCTTTGAAATTTGGTTTGAAAATCGTTCATACTCGGTTCTCTAATATATCTTCCGGTTTTTAAAAAAAAATCTTCAAACAAAAAACTTTTGTGAAAATTCTTCCCCAAAAATAAGTTTTTGAATATTTGGGGGTCAAAAACCCAAAATTTTGAACATCTGAGATAGCCATGTTAAAGACAATGTTATTTCCTTTCTCTTGACGCCTTTTATTTGCGATTTGCATCAACACGCTATTTTCTACAATTTTTCAAACATTTAACGTTTTTTCACCAAAAATGGCATGACATGACGTCACTTAAACGTCATTATCTACTCAAAATTTTCACGAATTTCAACAAAATTGTAGCACAAGATGTAGAATTGGTGCACCATAAGGTATCGCAAGTTTCACTTCGATATCTGTAATAGTTGTCAAGTTATGGAGAAAATCCGGGAGGGGGAGGGGGGTAAAATTTACCCCCCAGCGCCGCGCGGGTTAAGTGGATCAAACCGTAAGGGTTTATCCATAGGCGTAGGAGCCGGGGGGGGGGGGGGGCAGGAGGGCAGCCGCCTCCCCCCCAACATTTTGGATTTTAACATTACGCCTATGGGCGTTGCATGGAAAGAATCGACTTCAGAATGCTTCCTGCCCCCCCCCCCCCCCAACTTGAACATAGTTCCCCTAGAAAAAAAAAATCATTAGAAACCATGAGGAAATCCTAATGGTCTCTAGTGGTCTAATGGTCTATAGGGAAATTGGAACATTGTTCTAATGGTCTCTAATGGTCTAATGGCTTCTTATGGTCTGTAAAAGTCTCTAATGGTCTATAATGGTATATAATGGTCTATAATGGTTTCTAATGGTCTCTAATGGTGTGTAATAGTTTATATTGGTCTATAATGGTCTCTAATGGTTTATTATGGTCTCTAATGGTTTCTTATGGGCTCTAATGGTTCCTTATGGTCTCTAATGGTTTACAAATTTGGCCATGCAATAAACAATGTGTGGCACACTGGTGGTAACACAAGTATTAAAAGCAAGGACAGAATATTTCCATATCTCTCACTAGTCACTGCAACACATGCACATTGGTGGAACGTATTGTGGCGCAATGACGACATGTATGCTACCATTGTTTGCTACCAGTGCTACCAGTGATACCATTGTTTTCATTTTCATCATACCATTTCCGACACGCACAGTCAAACGCAAAACTTCAAGGAATAAAAGAATGTCTGTATTACAGCAGAGAGGAAATGTCTTTCGATCCTCAAACAAATGATGGCCAACTGCTGATATTGACACCGAGTTACACCGATTACCCGCTCGTTCCCGCGCACCGCTCCACCATACATCCACCGGTAACGCCTCAACCTAATCCGGTTGAGGTCGCTGGCACTATCCACATAGCACACATGTAGCATACACCTAACATTTAAATCTGAGCCAAGGACATTGCCTGATGTTTGCGTACGTATTTTACTGTCCACCTTAGTGCGCACTGTGCGTGTAGTTTTTTTTTTGGCGGTTTTTCGGACATCCTGTATTTTTTCGTTAATGTATTTTGGTATTTGTTTACATACTTCTTGTCCTCCTCACAGACCCCTTTCCGCTTCATTTGCTAGCGGAGCTCCTCTGAAACAAACCAATAATGCAATCACAGACATATCACAATCACAGACATATCCACAAGCGCTCACCCAGAAATCCTTAACAAAAATTGTCATTCCGCCACAAAGAATAAGTGCCTGCAATATGGCAGACATACATCACATTTACTTTATTGAATATAACACAATGCTTGTACTACATTAACCCGTCGTATGTGTGTATGTGTGTATGTGTGTATGTGTGTATGTGTGTATGTGTGTATGTGTGTATGTGTGTATGTGTGTATGTGTGTATGTGTGTATGTGTGTATGTGTGTATGTGTGTATGTGTGTATGTGTGTATGTGTGTATGGGTGTATGGGTGTATGTGTGTATGTGTGTATGTGTGTATGTGTGTATGTGTGTATGTGTGTATGTGTGTATGTGTGTATGTGTGTATGTGTGTATGTGTGTATGTCTGCGTCTGCGTCTGCGTCTGCGTCTGCGTCTGCGTCTGCGTCTGCGTCTGCGTGTGCGTGTGCGTGTGCGTGTGCGTGTGCGTGTGCGTGTGCGTGTGCGTGTGCGTGTGCGTGTGCGTGTGTGTGTGTGTGTGTGTGTGTGTGTGTGTGTGTGTGTGTGTGTGTGTGTGTGTGTGTGTGTGTGTGTGTGTGTGTGTGTGTGTGTGTGTGTGTGTGTGTGTGTGTGTGTGTGTGTGTGTGTGTGTGTGTGTGTGTGTGTGTGTGTGTGTGTGTGTGTGTGTGTGTGTGTGTGTGTGTGTGTGTGTGTGTGTGTGTGTGTGTGTGTGTGTGTGTGTGTGTGTGTGTGTGTGTGTGTGTGTGTGTGTGTGTGTGTGTGTGTGTGTGTGTGTGTGTGTGTGTGTGTGTGTGTGTGTGTGTGTGTGTGTGTGTGTGTGTGTGTGTGTGTGTGTGTGTGTGTGTGTGTGTGTGTGTGTGTGTGTGTGTGTGTGTGTGTGTGTGTAGGTGTGTGTGTGTGTGTGTGTGTGTGTGTGTGTGTGTGTGTGTGTGTGTGTGTGTGTGTGTGTGTGTGTGTGTGTGTGAGATACATTTTGTATTTCATTTTCGCTTTACACATCGGACGTACATGTTTGCGATTGGCGCACAAGCGCTCACAGGCACTTAAATCAGGCGCCGCTCGCTACCGACAAGTGCGTAAGTCCGCACTCTATTCTCAGGTCACTCATGTGGTCTATTACAATAAGCTCACACTCTACTCTACAATATGTCAAGTACAAACTAACTCGCTAGCTCACACTTCCTAATAAAAATTAAACTCCTACTCACTATGCATTCGCTTTGATCGGCACACACTACTAAATAAATCGGAAGGGAAGGTCACAAGATAATTCAATATATACACAGATAGGTACCTAGCTACCTATTCGTCATGTCGAACAGTTAACTGATGCTGACCGCACAGCCACTGGCGTCACATGCCGCGGCCCGCTCTGTGCCTAGCCGCTCCAAGTTGGATGTTTTGACTATATTGTCTCCCTCTGAAAATCGAATGTGAGAAACTATTTAAATCTATGGGTTTTGAAGCAAAAGTTTTGAAGGGCGATGACCACACGCATAGCGATATTTCCTTTGCCCTGTGGCCCGTTTAAGAGTATTTCGGTTTGGTTGGTCGCTGAAAGATTGTCAAAGTCCTGATTCAAGAGGAGACTCAGGGTCTGGAAGAGTTCGTCCCTGGGGTCCGCATACCGTGGACAACGTAGTAGGTAATGATGAGTGTCCTCTCTTCTGTGGCCGCACATGCACTCCGGCGATGTAGCCTGTCCGATATAAAACCTATGGGCGTTGAGGGAGGAAGTCTTCAGTCTGATTCTCGTATGCCAAGTGTTGCCTCTTTTAGAGCCATATGAGTTGAAGGGGCTTGGCTTTACGGGACTCATTAAACGCATAATATTATTTCTGAAGTTCATATGGCTGTCGGGAAGGCGGTATTCTGATGGCAATTCATTCCAGGTTTTTGTGGTGCTGGGTATAAATGAGTGGGAGTAGGCGGCGGTACGTGATATAGGTTGTGTGATCAAATGATCGTTTGTATTGCGTAGCGCGGCCTACATGCGACAGTTTCTCTGGCATTTGGGACTATGGCTTTGATGAATTCGGGAATTGTAGGGTCATATACTAACTTGTGGAAAAGCAGGAGCCGATGCGTTCGGCGTCGGTCGGCCACACTACTCCACCCCAGCTCCTTCCTAAGACCATCGACTGGTGTTCGGCGGAACGTGCCGGTGATAAGCCTGGCCGCCCGGTTTTGGGCTTTTTCTAATCGTTTGCTGTCAAACGTGGTCAAGTTTCCGTCATATACAGCGCTGCAATATTCGAGGTGGGGTTGTACGTATACGGTGTATATTTGAAGCAACACGTTTCTCGGGATGTACGGCGCGATTTGATAAAGTGGGCTCAGCGCTCGGTTGAATTTCAGCAGTGTTTCATTCACGTGATGCTTGAATTTTAGATCGGACGAAAATGTTAGGCCTAGGTGCTTGTGTTCATTGGTAGGGCAAATCAGCTGGCCTCCGAAGGTAAGTGTGGGAGCTCTAGCGTTCCTTCGGTTCGAGAAGGTTTGCTGTGCTGTTTTATTTGCATTAAATGTTATCGCCCACTTGCTACCATAGTTGTGTATAGCATTCAGGTTGTGTGTGGGGGGGATTTTTTTGGGGGGAGGGGGAACGTGTTTTTTGGGGAGGGCAAATATCAAAAAGTCTAACACAATTCTGAAAACACATCGGCTTTCGCTTGTATTGATAGCTGATGTAAAACAGACCGAGTTCGATCCAGACAGACCGAGTTCGATCCCGGGAAGCCGCGCGACTCTTCTTGTTCGCCGCGTGGGCGCTGACCATCCTCTATGTCGCTGATGGATGCGTCTTGGCTCGACATACGCCAGCGCAGTCGGCGGCGCAGCGCATTTTGGTCACAGCAAAAGTACCAGTGAACGAACCCGATATGACCACGGGAGGTATGACACCGGGAGATGGCGCTGCCGGGCCGCGAGTGCTACGTGAACTGCCTGGCGTGGACGTCCGGTCAGATCAACTTACATGTGGTCTGCCCTCTGAGCCTGCCAGAATCGAGCATGGACCACAGCAGTCGACAGCAGGCGATCCCGGCAGCTCTACCGACTGTCTACCGGCACCGAGTGACTGGTTCGCTATCTGCGATTGGCTCACTGGCTGGTCCAACTCCATTCATCTGCCACCAACTACGACACTTGAGGTTTACGACAATAAGATTCGAACGCAGAGGACACTTCTTCCAATCGAGGATAAAGTACGACAGCAAATCTACCGCCACATACCAGTGTTGTCGTCTGCTACTCGTCTGCGGCGACATTGAAGTCAATCCCGGCCCAGCTACCACAACTGGCTCCTCCAACAGACGTCAACCTTACACTACTCAACCGAACAATGTGAGAATTGTGCATCAAAATGCTCGCAGTCTGCGGAACAAGCTGGGTGTGCTGCGAGCGCACTCGCCCGAGCTGGAGCTGCGCGACGTTATTGCTATCAGCGAAACGTGGCTATCACGAGACATAGCGGACGCCGAATTGCAGGTCGGACTGCAAAACCACTCCTGGATCCGACGGGACAGACCCACCCATGGAGGAGGGGTCGCCTGCGCTGTCCGTTCGTGTTTATCGCCGGTTCGCAGATATGACCTGGAGCCGGACGACGCGGAACTATTGCTGGTGGAGGTCAACACCACACCTAAACTCATGTTGGGTGTATGCTACTGCCCTCCAGCTAAGGACGGAGCACTGAGCCGGACGATGGGGGGCTGCAAGCTGTGGTCCATCGCTACCCGGATCGTTGCCTTGTAGTGACGGGCGATTTTAACACCCCGGACGTTCGCTGGATCCAGACAAACCTCGGTTGGGCGACGCCGACCATCTCACGTCCATCGCGGCGCGCGCTGAACTTTGTTGATGCCTGTGATCTGTCAGATTTTAGACAGTATGTTTGTCTTCCAACTCGGGGCGCAAACACACTCGATCTCGTATTGTCTAACCGAAACTGTGTAACTGACATCGATGTACGAGATGGTATTTTTGAATCTGATCATAAATAAGTAGAATGTGTGATTAAATATGTACGATCTGCTGTAACCCTAACCTCCAGGCATTCCGCTTTTAACTACAAACAGGCTGACTTTGAGAGACTGCGAACGTCATTAGAGCTACTGCCGTGGAATATTCTGGATGATATGCACGTAGACACAGCTGTGGATACATTTTACGAACTTTTATATGCAATCATCCGCGATTGTATACCTGTTGTTCAGATCAAAAGGAATTATCCACCCTGGTTCGATCGTGATTTGCGGAATTTGTTGCGGGAGAAGGAGACGGCTTTCAAAAGAATAAAACGTAACCGGGGTGAGGAAATCGAGGAGGTATTCCGAGACAAGAGAAGAGACTTTAAGAACTTAGCAAACACAAAATACAGTGACTACCTGATTGGACTTACCGACGATTTCAAAACTCATCCGAAACGGTTTTGGTCCTTTTTGAAAACTGCAAAGAGTGAAAATCGGGGTTTGCCAGCACTGATGGTAGATGGCGTAGAAATCACATAAGATAAAGATAAGGATATCGCTCTCAATAGGGCCTTTGCAGCGAAATTTACCGATGATGCTGTAACCGTGTTGCCCGACTGTCCGTCTTATGATTTATCGCCGCTGGTCCACATCGAATGTAACGCAGATCTCGTTAAGGCTATTCTGGAAAGTATTCCTGTAAACAAAGCGTGCGGTCCGGATGGGATCAGTGCCCGTATCATACGTGAGTGTAGCGACGCATTATCTGTTCCTTTAGCGAAGATCTGTGAGCTGTCGGTAAGCCAAGGTATATTTCCGGAACTCTGGAAAAGGGCTAACATCGTGTCTATATTCAAGAAGGGTAGTGTCAAAGATCCAAGTAGCTACCGTTCCGTGTCACTGATTCCATTCTTCGGAAAGGTCCTCGAGAAGGTTGCATATACTAAATTATTGCGCCATGTGAGACCTGCCATTTCGCCTGAGCAACATGGATTCGTCCCAGGCAGATCGTGTGCAACTAACCTATCGTCACTGCTGAGCACTGCATGGGAAGCTATCGGAGAGCATTCTCAAACAGATTGTATTTATACAGATTTTTCAGCCGCGTTCCAAAGCGTCGATCATTCTCTTTTGATTCACAAGCTGAAGAATTCTTACCATGTATCAGGTTCGGCTCTAAATTGGTTTACATCATATCTCATTAGCAGGAAACAACGCGTTGTGGTAAACGGCAAGTGCTCAGAGTGGTGCCGGGTTACGTCGGGCACACCGGAAGGGGGCGTGATCTCCGCTTTGTGCTTCGCCCTGTATATAAACGACCTCGGGACCATGCCCCCCGGGGGGGGGGGGGGCATGGTCGCTTTGCCACCCCCGGATGTGCCAGTGATTGTTTATTGCATGGTCAAATTTGTCAACCATTATATACCATAATAAACCATTAGAGACCATAATAAACCATTAGAGACCATAACAAAATCATTAGAGACCATACAAAACCATTAGCGATCATAAGAAACCATTATAGACCATAAGACACCATTAGCGACCATAAGAAATAATTAAAGACCATAAGAAACCACTATAAATACCATTAGAGACCACTATAAATACCATTAGAGACCATAAGAAACCATTGGAGACCATTATAGACCATTAGAGCCCATAATAAACTATTATAAACCATCATAAACCATTAGAGACCATTATAAACCATTAGGAATACCACTAGATACCATTAGATACCATTATAAACCATTAGAGACCATAAGAAACCATTATAAATACCATTAGAGATCATAAGAAGCCACTAGAGACCATAAGAAACCATTAGAGACCATTATAGACCATTAGGATTTATAATGGTTTCCTAATGGTTTCTAATGGATTTTGTTTCTAGGGTCTTACGCCCCTGGGTATATCGTTAGCGCCCTGGCTAAGATGATTCTCTAAAATGGAGTTCTCGACACCATGTAGTCAATGTCAAATCGCTATTCCTGAAACACATCCTGTCAGGCCATGACCAATGCAACTGGAAATAACCCCCTTTCTTATCCAATTGACGCTTTCGATTTTGCATACGACCTTGGGATATTGCTTGGGATATGTGCCTTGCAACATTGGGAATTAAGTGGCAATCTTGGGATATTTAAGTAACGATCTTGGGATCTCTGAAAAAAAGTGAATGGCATCACTGGTACCGAGGACACGGGTCCCCGCGCGAACGCCACACCGCGAGCCAATCAAAGCGCCGGTCGGGTCACAGCGCCTTGGGCACCGCGCGACCTCCAGCCGCCACACCGCGAGCCAATCCCAGCGCCGCTCGGGTCACAGTGCCTTGGGCACCACGACCTCCAGCCGCCACACCGCGAGCCAATCCCAGCGCCGCTCGGGTCACAGCGCCTCGGGCACTGCGCGACCTCCAGCCGCTGCCGCCGCCGCACAGTGGGCAGAAGAGGATTTGGCCTCGCGAAACCTATTAACCCCTAGAACTGTTCTTCATTACAACATACATCAGCCAGTAAAACATCATTAGAAAGCCAATTAATCAAGGAATACATTACGTGAGATAGCGGGCATGTTGCAGAGCTTTTGTAACGCGAGGATTGCTTGCAATACATATAATTAGGGTAAAATTGGGATCTACGATATCATAGGATTCAAATGTGTGTTACGTATTGAGGTAATTCCCAAGGTATTGTGTTGCTCACGTATCATATTTGGCCCATTCTGGGACGATTTATCTCAGCAGTTACTGGTGTATGTTCCATAACGCGGCTTACTGGGGTGGGGGGTGGGGGCTGCTATCTCCTGATGCTGGCTATCTCTCCCCCCCCCCCCTCGGATCTCCAGAACTGCTAGACCGATTTCACTAATTCAAACGGCATTCGATGGCTCTGACACATTTGTGGAGGGAAACTTAATTCATATTGTTGACCTCGGAGTTACCGATGGTAACAGGTCACGTCAAAGACAAAATGTTTGACCGTGTCAAAAAGGTCTCGGTGGATGGAATTGTCGCGCACAATTGCGATATTAAACGCATAATCAGTCACTAAATCGGTACGAATCGTATGTCTGCCACTTCTGAGTACCATTCTAAGCTTTTGATGACTTTGGGCCAGGTCAAGGTAATCCCAAGTCGCGAGGTCCGAGGTCTGCCGATTACGGTCATTAGGCGTTGTAACACTTGTTTATGGGTTCGTTTTTCGTCTAGAACGCGCAATATTACCTTAGAACATTGTTTATTCCATAGAAATAAAAGTAAAAAGCAAAAACGGAAATTCATTTTTTTATGCATGGTAATGCTGTGAGACGGTGGTCCGTTTGAATATGAGTACCTAATTTGAAGTTATATTT